>VZRW01006972.1:134963-168870 GCA_013398125.1 Aegotheles bennettii
TCTGGTAGAGCAGGATAGGAGGCATTGCTGCACTGGGCTGATCAACTAAATAACATGCTTATTAAAAACAATCTGTAGGAACGCACTATCATTCCTGTTCCTATTTATCTTCTGGTCAACTCAATTGAGATTGTGCATTAAAGCACAGGCAGCATTATTACATTTGCTTTATTAAATTCTATAAACAGCACTGTAAAGTCAGAGTCAAGATATTTATGAGATAATGGCAAACAGTGGAGGCATCCAGACTTGCCTTAACGCTAACGTTTGTAGACAATAATATTTTTTTTCTTAATTGCTATTCGCACAACAGCAAGTGTTTCACAAAACTCTTCCCCTAGATCTTTATTCTGTGTTCATCCTAATTTGAAATAAACCAAAACAAAAATAGAAAAAACTCCAGCCTCTAGTTCCCTTCTGGGAATGTGGGAAAATTATGAAAGAATTACACAACTCACAGCACTCATTAGGACATCTGAAATGGAATAATTTTAAATAAAGAGTAGGCTGGCTGCAAGGCCTTCCCGTACTGGGGTTGATATTAGAAGCGCATCTCATTATATCAAATTAGTATCCAAAAATTCTGCCTAACACATAATTTAAAACATAAAGCATACTGGCTGTCAAAGGTAACGATACCTTATGCCTGCCTGCAGGCATCCATTAGTTTCAATAGGACAGACAGAGAGAGAATTAAGTACCAGGCACTTTTCAAATGGCTACATTTAACAGGTGTGGAAGGGTACTTAGTATTAGGAGGAATCAAGTATTTCTTTGAGAGACAGTGAGAGTCCAAGCACGGGAACAGAAGCCAGGAATTCTAAACCCAACATTTATTCCCTCTGTGGCTTCACATAAATCATACAGCCTTTTTTAGCCTCAGTTTCCCAGTAATGATATTTGGATAGTAAAACAGCTTACCCTTTAAGGATGCTGTGAAAACAAGCAATGCTTAGAAACTGAGGATTATATTCAGTATGTCAGTTGGTATTCCTATTTACAAGGCATATTCTCCAAGTCAACATGAATTGAAACAGAAGCGAGATTAGCATAAAAAGTCAAGCAATACTTCTTGGGAGTATCCCTTATTTAAAAAAGGACAAAGAAAAGGGTGCAGAAATAGCAAGGTCTAGAGGACAAACAATGAAAAAGTAAAAAGCAGGGCTAAAGAAGTAAATTGAAAACATATTTGTGTCCATTATATATATAAAAAAAGTTTAACAGTAAAAACACAAAGGGCTTTTATGGTTTATTTTGTTAAGAAAGGAACGCACGATGCTTCACAGTGCAGAGAATAAAACTTATGGGACCAAATTCTGCCCTACTTACATCCAGACTACACTGTAAAACTGCACAAAGACCTTTTTCTCTCCTCTAAATTGCCTCTCCAAAGAAGGGTGCCTTGCATCTCCTTTAGCCATCTATGCAAAGTAGAAGGGTGTACAGACTTCCAAAGTAAGGTAATACATCTCTGTGTCAGTGGAAGGGCAACACGTACAAATCAGTATTTATGTTTATTCATAGTAACCTACACAAATGCTGGCAATAAGGTAAATGCTTAAAATCGATGGGGCATCAATATGTGCTGCAGCAGAAGCAGCCAGCTACTTCTACCAACAAGCAAATATTTTTAATTCTATAAAAATATGGATAAATAAAATTTTACTTTTTATTCAGGCTTTCACATTTTTCTAACACTAGACAAGCATACCACCAAACATCACTCCATTTCTGAAACTATACGCATGTGGTTTTCCATTGTGTTAAGAGCTCTGGAACCTCTGTTTGCCTCATTACAATGGTAGTAACTTGATGTGGTTTCTATTTGTTTTAAATTGTGGATTTCCTATTTCCATAAAAAGAGGTGTGCTTTTTCATTTTACTATCAGATCAAATAAACCGTGAGTTTATAATAGAAGTGAATGTTTGTGCTACTTGAATGAGGAGTGTGATGGATGTATAGGCATAGCAGCAGCATATGGGATTATTTTCTACATCCTACACCTGGGTAAGGAATTGCAGCCATTTATCTGAATGCAAATATTGTAATCGTGAACCATCCTTTTGCAAACACAAACCATGCTTTTGAAAGCCTGGATTATTACAATGGAGCAAAACTTTAGGTCAAGCTGGAAAAGTAAAACACAAAATGTAGAAGACTGCATATAATGGAAACTCAAATCACTACTAGTCCATAATCTACACTGGCTGCATATTGGTATCCAGACTTAAAACAACGTCATTTAATTTGATCTACAAGAGTTCAAAATTTGCCAGAGAAGACCTCTCTACTCCTACCAGCAGCGTCAGGGACACACAAGCACATTTGGGGCTCCCAGACTATAAATATAGACACTGGTTTCTTCAGAGACTGTACTCCCAGTTCCTCTGTTCCTAGACCATGCCAGGATAGCCACAGCATCTACAGAACTCAGCTGCTCAATAGAGCCAAGATTAAGCTCAGGAAAGCCTTTTTGAAGAAATGAATGACCTTTTGATATTGAAACAAATAAATAATTAAAAAGATACCCCCACCTGCAGGACCAAGACCCTTGGATAAATCTAGGGAGACTGGGTAGAGACATATGAGTATTTCTAAAATGATAAATGGCTTCAATGCTTAGAATTTCAACTACTAACATCAGTTCTTTCAAGGAAAACTCACACAAAGTAAAATGAAACAAAGCATGATGACACTCAGATTCAAAGACAGGTAATAGGGGCTTTGTGCTCTCTGCAGGTGACTGGAACTTGAATAATACTTGAATTTGGAGATTTCCCTTCCAAACATTCTTCCTCTTTTTGCATCACTGTAAGATTATCAACAGAGTTTCTCATTTTTATATTTTGGCAACAAATGCATTGTGCTGTGGTCCTATTTTAATGTGGTCGTAGAGATGGTAACAGCAACAGAAGTGACTGGGGGAAGTTGAGGCTTCTTCAGCTATGGGGTAGCTATGAAGATTTCAGCATAAAGAAATGAAGAGATATGGAGATCAGCTGATGCAGGGAACAATAAAGTGAAAGGTTTGATTTTAGTGAAGAGGACAGAAGAGCTTTACATTCTCTCAACAAAATTCAGACACAGAGGTGATGTCAACTGCTCAGAAATGTGCAAAACAACATTACAATCTTAAGGTCTCCCAAAAATCAAAAGCCACATTAATACAATGAAAAGCAAATTTGTTTCTGCTGAAAAGTTTAGCAGCAAGTTACACAATAAGGATAGCATTCAAATAAAATCCAAAATAAAAGTGACAATGTTGACACTACTCCATTTCATACAGAAAGGTGTTTTCTTTCCCCTCTCACTTGCTAATACAATGAAATTATATAGCACTATTGTATAACAAAATATTGGGCTTTTCTGTAGAAATCTATATAGTCATATTTTCCATGGTTGTATAAATCTCACTGCAACGATACACTAAAAATTTGTGCTACTGCTACAGGTGCAAAACTCCAAGACCTCTGCTAGACAGCAGTCCACTCAGCTTCAGTGACCAAACAACATTTACCAAGCAGCACTCTGGAATTTAGTTCAAAATTATTAATCCAATTTGATTTTCTTCAAATGCCATAAAGCATCAATACTTCTTTAATACCTCTACTCTATTTGTTCCTTTCATTCCACCAGAACTGTTGCTTCCTATGTTGATCAGAACTGGAAGAGAGGTTTCGGCAGAAGCCATGCATATTTCCAGTAACTTGTCCTACCCAAGATCAAGCTGAAAAAGGTCCGTGTCTGCCCTCCATATGCCTTTGAAAACAATCCAGTATGGGTATTCAACTAGTTGACCATTATGCCACTTAGCTACATAAGAGTTACAGAAAATTGCAACTATAGCACTTATTTCATTGATCCATACCCATACCAATTCCCATGTTGACAAACTCATTGCTCAACTTCTACTTAGTAATTTGTTCATAAGCACTTACTTATTTTTATGTGTGTGCTTCAAATATGCAGTTGACACTAAATACATGTACGTTTGTGAAGCCATAACCTGTTATACTGCCATAAAATATAATACAAAGTGTGAAGAACATCACATTTTTAGACTGAGTTAATTATTTCTATACCGAATTTTTCAAAACATTAAAAAAATAAAAGCTTGGCATTCACATGCATAATACTGGCATTCACAAAGGCAAGAACAAAACAGTTACAACTGAGTTCAAGCCTGGTCTCATGCAGTATCATGGAGCTGTGCCAAAGTACAAGGAATGAACTGTATGATCCTACCTCTCTTATACATGCAGATTCATGAAAATTAAATCGATCCAGATCCACAGATGTGGCACACTGGCTGCACAGCGGTTCCACAACATCCCAGCTCCTCCAAGAAGAAAGTACCCAAACTAATCATGCTTAGAGACTGGTGGAAAGTCATAAATGTGGATTTCAGGCATCTCATGATAAAGGCTTTTGGCCTCCTCATCACTAGTGAATTTTGTGACCGTTTGCCCTAATGCGTAAAAAGGTGAACCTTCCTTCTCTTGGACATAGTTTTGAACACAAGGAGGCTGGGTTGCAGAGCTCTGCACTGAACTCCTGGTTATCAGTGTGTTTAGTACTGACAGCGCTGATAGCATGCATACAGGAATTTTAAGTGCTAAAACATCTTGTTTATGGCCTCAAAGCACCTAAGCTGGATGCTAAGCAGCTATGGCCTGTGGAAAGAGCTTTAGTGTCTCTGGGCAGACAAATTTAAGTACTTAGGGAACTTCAATGGTCAGAGTCACCTACAAACTTTCAGGCACCTCCACATTTAGGCTGTTTCTGTGAAACATGCTAGAAGGAAGGTGCCTAAATTCTACCCAAGTCTGATACAAACAACAAAATCCCCCTTTAAAGCTGTTTCTAAGCTCTGTGGTGCACAATTTCTTTTTTAATATCCTTTTATATAGCGCCTGGTATATTGAGACTGGTATGACTGTAATAGAAACTGGATAGAAGAAGCAATCCCAGCTCAAATCGGAATTTGTCAACTTAAGTTGTTTCTGTATTTGCAATGTAAATAACAAATAATCTATACAATTTCTTCATATTCAAGCAACAGCTTTTTCACTCTTTAATAACAAAAAAAACCAAACAAAAAACCAAAAACCTGAAAGAGCACGGAATTTTAACCCTCCTTTATGGAATTAAAGATTTCAGGAAGATAAGCAACATGAGAAACTTGTGGCAAAAAAAAGTTTTTCCCATCCATTAAAAGAAACATTTGAAAAAAGATGGCACAGTTTATAATGCAAGTGTCAGCACTGTTCAAGCCACAAGATAGCACCACCACCACCACCAAGTTGTACTGCTGACCGCACAAACAGAACTGAAAAAAACATGATACAATATTATCAAACATTAACATGCCCTCATCAGATTAGTATTTATTAAATCATTTCAGTGTTCTTCCTTCAGTTTAATTTGCTTCAATAATCCACAATAAACTGCATGTTTAAATGTTTAGTGAAAAGTTATGTTCAAATAATATACCTGGTTATGTATGTGTGTGATGATCACTGATCAGTGTCGTTAGGTAGGGAAAGGTAACAAGGGCAGAAGGATGCTTTTCAGAATTTTAACATCCAGGATTTTTATCAAATGCTTTAATTCACCCATTTGTGCTTAGTTTTTTATAGCATGTACTTGCACAACATCATACACGTCAGTGTTACAACATGCCTTTATCAGGCATCAAGCATACATAAAGTGACATGTCTTAGATACTGGATGAGATCCAAGGGGATAAAAGGATGCAGTGGTTAAAAAGCAGGGTACAAACAGATCTCAGACTCCTGAATGGTGATTTCCAAATTGCTCACCTAGTCACATCACCCTCTTTTGACTGGGAAGTTCACCTAGGTGCTTACAACCCACCTACACAAATACTCTCAGCTGTGCATCTAACCCACAATCTCAGTCTACTGGGACACAGAAAACTGATCATGACTAACTCACACCAAGAGAAACAGGCTGCACAAAGTGCAGTGGTAGCTACCTTAATTTTAAAACCTGGAATACACTTTTTAAATTTAAAACCCAATGAGTCACAGCCTCAGGGTGGAGGGCACATAGGTCCAGTTTTGATAGACTGGTTTTGGTATCAGGCTCTGCTTTTGGATTGTGAGTTTTATATTGCCAGACACTGGATGAAAATGTGAAGTCACAGAACAAGGACTGGAGCCCATGGCACTCTTCCCTCCCTGTATTATTTAATTATTCAGACAATCTATTGTCTGTTATTTAAAAAATAAAAATAAACCACCCATCCAAACACGTTTAAGTACGCATCTTCAGCAGTGGGGTTCTACAGTGGTTCCATGCACAGAGATTTCTGTTCTTCATGACATTGAATCAGATGTCTCTGGACCCACCAGACACACTGAATTCAGTCCTTCGTTTCATCTTTTCCGTAGGCCAGCAGTCCCACAAAGGAGGCAAAAATGGTTTGTTTTACAAGATACACAAGCTGTACGTGCTAAATATGTAGAGAGGCCTAAATCACCAAAACATTCTAGGACTGAGGTGCTTCAGACTTGTTTATATTTGGGTTTGTAGATACATACATATATGGAGAGAAATATAAAAACACCAGGGCATCTCCCTTAGGCTGTAAGAGAGACACACAGCCATCAGGGCAGCATTTCAATTAGGACAGCTTCTCTGTGAAAACTTAGCTAATCATTGCTAAAAGATACTCCACCTTCCTCCACCCAAAAGTCCAATCATACTGGTTTCTGTTTTCTCCAAACGCACACCAGGAAAACATTGCCCCTAAACATCTTACAACATATTTAGTGTTATGTTTCTTTAATTGAAAAAAAATGCCTATTAACAAAATAAAAAAGGCTGCAGATTCTTTCAATTTACCACACATCAGTCACTGCCCAAGTAGAATCAGATCACACACTCTTTCCTATTGAAGATGCAGTAGGTTTAAACAGAGCCATTCCAATTCTTTCACTGATGGTATAAATCTTCAAATCTCAGTGGAAGAGCCTAGTATATTCCTGTTGTTAGTGGATCATTGACAGGACAGACTCAACAGTTAAGAAGTTTCTAATGTGACAATTTATATAAGCAGAGTAATTAAAGTATATTAGAAATCCAGATAATCTCCCCCAGCCAAACCAGTGAAGGGCAGCCCATGGGCATTCAAATCACACATTGCAGTTTAGCTCAGGGTCACCTTCACAAGTTAAATAATATCAACAGAAAATACCTTAAACTAAATGATCCCTACTCATTACTAAAACTATTCAGGAAAATACATAAAGCTCTTTGAAGACACAAATATTTTAAGAACAGTTAACCACTTTAAACAACTACTTTTTTTCCTTTTCATGATTTGAAGACTGAAGACAAGTTTAATTTCTCAGAAATTACTTGGGATATTCACTAAAGCATAGGAAAGAGTGGTGAAAATGTGACAGATACTTTTAAATGTTATAGTGCAAGTACAACAGCAGCAACATTTTCTCACATTACCGGAGCGTATACTAGTACAGATGATGCAAATTGTCAGTAATTAAATAATTATACTATCAACAGATAGAAAATGTAGCTCTTATGATTTTTTAATATTCACACAAGCAATTATGTTTTTTGACTATTTCTGTTTTGAGTTTGTTTGTTTTATGGATCTTCGACAAGTAAGTCTATCAACTGCCCAATTAAAAGCATTTCATTACATTTTGACAAAATAAAAAGTAAAGAAAAAACAGCACTCTTTTAAAGATTTCCAAGTTTAAGGTTATATTAAAAAAAAACAAACAAAAAAACCCCAAAACATAACCATTACAGCTGACCCCATAATAAGCAAAAATGGAAAACATACACTATTCAAATTTTAAATCAATGTTCCTAATATTTTTTTAAAACAACAGATGCTTTAATACATAGCTTGGCAGCTACTTCATTAGAGAAATACGACTCAAGATATGTCTGAAACTAATATAGAGGAATTTGGTAGAACTATGTTCTTCACTAAATTCTTTAGATTTAAATGTAACGCTACAAACAGTATGTAGCACAGAAAAAAATTGAACTGAAAGCCTCAGGTTTTAAGATAGCCTTCTTTTCCACAGTAATAAGGAAACAATAATATGTTATATTAGGATATATAATAAGCAATGTTACCTCTCATTGTTTGATCCATTTTCCCAATCACAAAATTACCAAAATTGGTAAAAGCAATCATGACCTATCCCACTTCAAAATTTTCAAACCAAGGATTCAAAGAGATATTACTTTGTCAAGCTGCAGCACCTCTGACCATGGCCATCTTTTGAAACTTTGAATATATTCATTCTTTGGGAGTTCATCTTCTGGACTTTTAGAAGGAGGTAGCACATAGGAGTGACAAAGACGACTCAATATTTAGGTGTCATTAACATGTATTCACTTTTTTCTACTGGAAGGCAGAAGTTGCACAAAAGCCAAAGCAGAACCAGTCTGAACATTCCTGCTCTTTACTGGAGAGCAGTAAAAGGATATTTTCCTAAAGCATTCACACTTTTGTAAGCAATCAAACAGCACAACAGTCCCTTAGTTAACCACTAATTCATTCATCAGTAAATTGTTTTACCCATTTTTGAATGGTTAGGCTTGATGAGTATTCCCTGTATATGCCCAGCTGAAGAAACATCCAAGGCAACGTCTGCAGGACCACACTAATTAGAAAAAAAAACATCCCACAACATTATCTGCACATCAAAGAGCTCATCTCCTGATACCAAAGATTCTCATCTTCACTGGGATGGAAAGGGTTAATGCTGTGAATAAAAGGTTTTCAGCTGCAGTTGAATCATGTGAAGATTATCAATATAGCAGCAATGTACAAAGGGGCTTCAGCAAGGTTACCGAGTTTAATATAATCCTCTCTATAGCTAAGCACAGTAATAGAGAACCCTGTGTTCACTATGACAGCGTGTTGTGTATGCTCAGTAATACTTTTAAAATATACAGAGAGAACAAGAAATCCCCAACATCTTTAATGTACTCAAAGACAGCCCTAAAACACAGAAGTACAGAAAAGCCAAATATTCAGAGCTGCAGAATATAAGGAAGCACATTCTCCTTAACCCTTCTTAAAGGGCTTAACTACATCACTGAAAAGACAAGTTGTTATGACCATAATTTAAATGCCTGCTTTGCTTAGGTCTGCTGGGAGGGAATATTACATCTGCCTCAGCCACCCTAGCAAATCTGTGCCAGAGAGCTGTTGTCTCTTCCTAGCCACATTTAACTAAGATAAGGTTTCAAGAGCAGCAAAGACAACACAACCTGCATCAATTCAGTGCAACTAGTTCACATTTCAGCTTGTGGAACAGTCTTGGGAAAACCAGACAGCTAATTTGAGCCCAATTGCAATTTTCCTTCATTACCCTCACTGGTATTCGGCCAAGTTAGCTTCTCTCCTGTACCATGAAGGCATATGCTAAGACTGCACTTTTCTTCGTGTCTTTAATGCAAAGCATAAACTGGAGCACACCAGACTAAGTGACTCTCTGCTGTCCTAAAAGCTCAAGCCCCAGGAGAGTCAGTCCAGGTACTCACTTCAGCAGCAGGGCTCAGCCATTCATGGAACGCAGCCAAGCACTCTGTGCTGGATTCAAGGCACTGGGAGTCTTGCTGCTTTGAACAGATACGTCAGAAAAAGCAAACACTTAAAAAGACGTAGTTTGCCTAAGCGGCCTTTCAGCATAGGTCAGATTCAGACTTTTTTAATCCTTTAAAAGAATAAATAGAGAAAAATAAAGGAAAAAAATTACAGGCTGCATTTAAAACTGATACTATTCTAAGCTATTGTTTCCCCTTTTCTAGTTCACACACACACAAACCCCCCATCTAAATAATGCTTGATATTTCTAAATCATTTCACAGAATTGAAGAGCTCCATTTCAGTTCTTAAAAACCTTATTTTGAATAGCAAAAAACCCATTACAATTAGTTTTGATCAAAATAAGACAAAGTTCCCCAATAAATTTCCATACCACACGTAAAACTTCAAAACAATAAACGTGCCTCAGCCTCTACTGCACTGTTTTGCAAGAGTCCTCTCAGATCTGCCACATAACCTGACCCATAAAAGCTAAGTCCCCCCCACCACAGGATTCAAAGTATGTTCACCACAACTGAGATGTGTTCTTTATCAGAGGCAGGCCTTCAGTCAGGAGGGAAGGGTCTGCAGGCACCTCACCTACATGATGTGAATTTTAAAGAAAAACACAAAATCCACCATTGATGGGGAAGGTGGGAGCCTGCAGGAGTCATTGAGAGCTCTTCGATCTGCCCTGACTGCGAGACACGTCAGCCCTTTAGTTTTGAGGGTTTTGCTCATTTGTTTGTTTCAAACAGGGGTGGTCATCCATATAAAAGATGATTTCTCAGTAGTTTTCTAACAAATAATTACATTTCTGTAACTTTAAATTACAGGGATGCAATTTTTTTTTTTTTTTTTCTAATATGAGACTAAATTTGGTTTCCAAAGTATTTTAAATTTGAAAGAACAGGAAGTCTAGATCCCTTCAGATGATGTTTATTCAAGTTCATAGCCTGGTAGGAACATAAATGCTAGTATCTGTCATGTATGGGACAGTATTAGCTCAAGTTTTTTAGCTGGAAACAGCAAATCACTGCTGTTATACAAGATCATTTGTATCAATCTTACATGAGAGCTCCTCCTTCTTGCCATCGGAGCAGGGTGGAATTACTACCAGACACTGGAGGGTCACAGCAAATTAGCTGACTTAAGCACCATTTGCTTCCTGTTAAAGATCACCTTTCTTCAAAATACTCAAAACCAAGACCCACTCAACCCCGTCTAGGTCTTCTGAGTGAGCTGTTTGCTTTCAAAGTTCTAAAAAAATGCTGCACATCAAACATCCTGGTATTATATGCAACAGTCCTGCCTTGAATATATACTGTTGTGCACGAAATTCATGTTATCCATTCCTACCAAGAAATCAGAGACTCACAGACTGTTTGAGGTTGGAAGACATCTCTGGAGGTCACAAAGTCCAGTCCCCCATTGCTCAAGTAGTGTCACCTACAGACGGTTGCCTAGGACACATCTCAACAGGTTTTGAGTATCTCCAAGGATGGAGACTCCACAACCTCCCTGAAAACTTGTGCTAGGGCTTGGTCATCCTCACAATGAAAAGAGTGTTTCCTGACATTCGGGGGAACCTCCTGTGTTTCAGCTTGTGCCCACTGCCTCTGGTCCTGTCACTGGGCACCACTGAAAAGAGCCTGGCTCTCTCCCTCTTTGCACCCTCCCTTCAGGTATTTCTGTGCATTGATTAAGATCCCCTTGAGCCTTCTCTGCTACAGACTGAACAGTCCCAGCTCTTTCAGCCCTTCCTCAAGGGAGAGATGCTTCAGTCCCTTCATCATCTTTGTAGCCCTTCACTGGACTCTCTTCAGTACGCCCATGTCTCTCTAGTACTTGGGAGCCCAGAACTGGACACAGCGTGACCTCACCAATGCTGAGCAGAGGGAAAGGATCACCTCCCTCCACCTGCTGGCAATGCTTCACCTAATACAACCCAGGAGACCACCAGCCTTCTTTGCAGCAAGGGCACATTGCTGCCTCTAATCCCCGATGAAGGTATATGGAAACCTTTCACAACATAAAAAGAATCTATGTGAATATAATTTATAGTGAGAATCAGAATGCCAGGCTATTTCAGAAACTGAAATTAAGTAGAAATGCTGAAGTGAAAAGGTACGTGCTTCTGACTGCAGTCATATTACTGACACAGACAAAATGCAGATTGCAAATGGGTATCTTCCAGAGCACTCTTCTGTTACAGCAGAACTTCTAAAATTCGTCAGCTTCTAGAAGTTGTAAATAGGATTTTGATTCGGTTTTGTTTTGGTTTTATTAAGAGACAGAAAAATCTAAATTTCTCTCTGAGGAGGAAAATTTTCCAACCTTAGAAACTTGTTCCAATGTTTGACTATTCTGCCAAACTTTTATCCTTATATCTAATAAAAACTTCCTCCATCACAATCTCAGTCCATTGCTTCCTGCCACTATACACATCTGTGAAAGGTCTGATTCCATCTTATCTACAACCCCTCCATTAGACTGTTGTACAAAACAATAAGATGCCTTCCCACTGCCAACTTCGATCCAAGCCTTCTTTTTCTAAGGGTGAACAAACTCAGTTTTCTCTGCCTCCCCTCACAGGGCATGTGCTCCAGACCCCTAATCACATTGGTGACTCTCTACTGAACTTAAATCAGTATTTCAATGTCTTTCTTCCACTGGGAACCCAATATGCTGCTTACTTATACAACAGAATGTACTTGAAACACTTTCTTCTAGAGCACCAGGAGGGCAATGAAGCATAGCTGTCTATAGCTAAACAATGATCCAGGCTTCTATAGAACAAATTTTCTGAATTTGTACAAGCTAAGCCTTTTTTTACCCATTCCTTACTGGTTTTCGTTTGCAAAAAAAAATTCTATGCTAACTATGCAGTGTGACTGGAATGCCAATCAACTGGTACTGAAACCAGAAAACTGAAAAAATTGTACTGAAAAGTACAATCATTTAAAAAATCCTGCCTTTAACTCTTCTGTGTGACTCTGAGATCAGGGTAACACCAGTTGACAGAGAATTATAATGATAGGGCAGGTTTGTATCTTCTGTAAGCTATTGTTTACACTTTTTAAAAAGTAACTTATCCCACAGTAAAATCTAGTATCTAAAAAACCAAATAAATTTGAAGTTTAACAGGTTGACCTTAAACAGACAATTTCTTACAATTCAGAGCCCAGTAGTTTAATGGACTCCCAGACCAGATGGACTCTCCACACTGGGGAACAGACACTCACATACTGTACTAAAGTGGATCTCTGTGTAAGACCACACTGTTTCATTCAAACAGATCAGAAGTGTACAGATCACTTTGGAAAAGCTTACAATTTGAGAGACGCGATGGTAAATTTATGGCTATGTAAAGATCATTAAAATTCTTCCTAGCCACGCTATGAAAAACATCAAAGTTTGGCAAATTAATTGAAACAGATTCACTGAGGTCAACTTCACCACATCTCTGAAATGTTTTCCTTTATGTAGCACAGCTTTGGAAACTGGTAAAATAGCCATTTTGGGTGCAGAAATTAAAATGTGGAGTTGGTGTGAAATGGACTTGGAGGATAACTACACAAAGTCCTGAGGGGAGGTAAAAGAACAGTATCAAAATATAAATCCCAAATACTGAAAATAAACAAACTAGAAGTGCTACTACCCACAGTTACCTCTTCAGACATTCTCAGTATGATTTCCAGTAACACACCCATCCTACCATTACATGTGTAGCACCTTGTTATTATCATGCCATTCTTATTTTTCAGGTAGAAAGCCTGAGAAATACTTTGAGTTTTCTGCATTTCTCTTAATTTAAAACAAGATTGTAACAGAGAGGAACTGTAGTTCAAATAAGTTTTTCTTTTCTTTTTTTTAAATAAAATTCTCTTGTTCCAGCTCCTCTAGCTGCCTTTGCAGAAAATCAAAAACTATATGTATATGGATACTCTCTAGCAACCTGCTGGGAGTCATATACTGTAAGTGGTTTAGGAAAATCTTTCTCTCCAAGAGAGAAAACAGATTCTGTAACGCATGCAAACTTGTCCTCAAGATAATGAAGTAACTTGTTTCCAAATCAAAGTATTCTATTTCCTTCCTGAAAAATCAATTTCGTTCTTTATGGAGTATCTGTTGTGTTAAAGGATGCTGTTTGTGTAATACATCCTTTTAGTGAAGGAGATTACTTTAGATACAAAACATCCCCTACGAACACTGTTCCCAACATTTGGCAATACAGACAGTAGAGCTAATTTTCTGCCATCCAGGAAGAACAGTAGGCTTGCTACACTTGTATCACCATCCCCTCTGAAACACAGTAAAAATCACTGTTAGAACTGATAGTTTATTAGATCAAAGCTACCATCAACAATGTCAATTCTGCCTGGTTGTGTTAACAGGAAAATGTTTTATGAGTTCTACCACTGGGCATCCATTTAACTTCCAGCACCAGCTATGCTGTAAAACCGTGCACATAATTTATTTGGTGACCTGCGTGTGTGGGAAGCATTATCCAGGCAAAACTTCTCACAGTCTGACAAAATTCTTTGATCTGCACTGTTCAGATGATTGAACAAAGAGACTTTAAGCAATCACCAACAACAGCTTTTATCTCCAAATGTGCTAAAAGTGTAATTCTACACGAGAGCAACCTATTGCTTTAAGACCAGATTTGATAAAATACAAGTGATTGGATAAGTAAATACTACATTTTAAACTTGTACACATCTTGTCCATTAGGCTTAAGTATCAGTAAATTTCACGTTTATCTTAAATGTAATTTTTAGCAACTTCCCCACACAACACTCATGGTAACCTCTCCTTGCTTACACAGAGCTTAAAATACACGCTCATTTCAATTAGCTGAAGTAAACAGTAAACAGTCATTCATCCTCAAGTTACTGCTGTCTCTCTTTTAGACAGTATTCAACAGTCTTCAAAACAGTTCCTAGTTTTAGTCTGCCACATGCAGTTGATGACATAGGTGAGATAGGTGTGCCACCAAATTCTCTTCCCTGCATCACAGCAGAACTGATTTAATTACTCTCAATACACAGCATACAAATACAGGTATCTAATGAATTCCTACACAATTCCAACGATGCAGATTCAATAACTTTGTTTGCAGTGCAAAGGTATTGCTATGACTCTGCAAGGCTTCCTACAGTTTAATCTAATCTTTCTCTATCCTATAAAAACAGTTTGATTTATAATCAACTGATACACGCTGCAATGTCTTCCAAAAGAGACTCACCTCAGACAGGAAACACGCTCAATAAAATATTGCTGTATCTAATATTCCATTATATTTCACATGAAAACAGAAAGGGATCTTGTTTAAGAACTTGCAGCACAGATTTTTTTCTTATTTTTTTTTTTCCTGACAAAGTAGCTAGACAAGGCATTTTCTGATGTTTTTACATAGGAACCACTACAGTGAAAAACCAGCACGAGCCTTGGGACACCTACCAGCTCCTGCTACTGTGCCTATGTTCAGCATGTCATGTCCTTGTTACACAGCATCACCTACCACAGATAGGTGACAGATTGTTAAAAATGTCAGAAGTAAATGTTCAAAAGTTTTCTATGCAGCTGCTGAAAGAATTCAGAGACCTTGCAAGACACACAGAGTTAAATGTTTAAGCTGTTTTTCCTGTTTTGCTCTTCAAAACCTTAAACTACAAAATCCCTTGAGTGAAAAGTCAGAGAAAGGCTGCCATCCATTCTAGGGTTAAAAGATGCTTTTGTAAGATTTTAGGTCAGATTAACCTTTTGCTCACAATAGGGCTGGTTATTGGTTTTATTTTTTACTGTCTTTAACACAGGTAAAAAATCAATATGAAGCGAGACAAAGGGCTCTGGAGGCCGTGGCTACACCAGCTTTTGGTTTGGCTCATGCACAATCCTACAACATGCTGAGGCTGGGAAGGATTAGCCTGCTTGTGTTGAGTAAACCGATGATACTCAATAAACAGTTTCTGTTGTAAACCCCTTAGGACGTGCAAAGCCACACTAGTTGGCATTAGACCAGATAAGCTGCCGAACCAGCTGTAATCTCATTTAGACCTGAGCTGATCCTCCTGTCCTTTCATTCCACAGGATCAAAGCAAACCACTGAGGAGGCAGCTGTATTATAGCAGCAGTGCTTGCTGGATGCGGCAAACATTTCATAAATTCCTCTCCTTGAAGCAAGCCTGCACATAATCTACCCAGAGCCAGTTCAATCAATGGATTTCTGAATTCATTAGTCTTATTATTACAGGATAACTGTTTTCTCCACATAGTGTGGTAGTTGTTGCAAGCCAACTTTGCAAAACAGCTCTTATTGCTGACCATTTCTTTCTGGTAATGTGCCTTCGCATTTTTGCTGTGCCACATGAAAATGATTTAAAACACTTCAATGCAGTATTTTTTTTAAAGACTGAAAATAAAACCAATTCACGAATATTCAAGTAGTAAGCACTGAAATATAGTAAACTCTTCCAAGCATAATTACTGGCTACCTGCTCGCATGCTTCCATGCATCAGTAATAATGACCAATGTTTTCTGAGCTCAGTGACAGCAAATGATAATAGCAAAAGCAGAGATTGTATCATTGTAGTAGCATAAATACAGACTAAAATTACTGATGTGAAAGGAGTCATTCTAAGAAAAGGATTTCTATTTGCCTTCTATTCTTTGTGTTCTTTGGAATTAAAAAGAAGAAATATTTTCATTGTTAAAGAAATGAACAGCACAACTTAACAAAACCAGAAAACCACAAAAGCAACAGGTCTTTTTATAATAAGGAAAAATGAAGTCTAAGACATCGGCTCAAATAAGACTTGAGGGTGAAACATTTGATTTCTGTACACCATTTGGAGTTTCCACTGTGCAATTATAGCTAAAAATGTTATAGTGTAATCTTAAGAGCTTTAGAGGAACAGAAAGTGTAATTCAGAAAATGTGTCAACTGCTCCATTTCCCACCAGTGAAGTCTGCAATATATATATACACACATATACACACACTCACAGATAACAATAGTAAAATTAGGTTTGTTAATTACATTGAAATAGGGAAATACTATTTAAAAATATTTCAGTCCTTTAATCTGCTAATTGTATTAACTGTTAATGTAAAGACCTAAGTTTTCTGGTGGAGTTGCATTGGCAAGAAAAAAAAACAGGGATGCAAGAAGAATTATGCAGTACAGCAGTGATTTTTGGGTCACGAACAAGTAACATTAGTGATTCTTGCATCACTCCTTGAATAATGAACAGCAGTCACAGAACTAAGTTTGGCCAGAAAAATAAGGAAGGCCAGGTAACCATCACAAATAAGGTAAAAATAGCAGTGTTTGTGACTTACGGCTATTTGCAGCCAGTATAGGTATAGATATATATTGCATTCATGTACACAAAGCAAAAAGACAGGATCTCTCAAAGAACTACTGGGAGTTTACAGAGCTCAAGAAGATCTGTATCATTGCATGCACTTCCTAACCTACACTACGCAGATCCATTGGACCTCTGTATCTGGCCACTAATGTTTTTAACAATAGTACAAAAAAAATTATCCATTACCCCTGTAATAAAAAGCTTCAATGAAGTATAATAAGATCAGATATTTAACACATACAAATTATTTTTAACAGATTATAGAGATGAGATGTTTACTACAGAAGTTTTTTTTTAAACTCTAAAGCACAGATGTGCTAGATCATGTCATAGGCAGCTGGCAAAACTGAACAAAAGGTATTTGTACCTATCGTCTACAGATGTGTAAAAAACCCCACCTCACATCTCTTCCTCAATCACTTAGAAACCATCTGATGTGTTAATGATTCCCCTCTCTCCACTTCATTCTTCAGACATAAAGGGGTCCCATTTAACATAATCACTTAATAACAGCAAAGTGATAGGTATCAGAACCCTAATTCTTCTAATATTTGCAAAATCCAGCTCTTTGTAATAATAATAACACCATGATAGCAAACTGTAAAACTGTGTAATTATACTTTAATTGTATTGTGAGGCATGCATTAATCACAAAGTTTAAGTACCAAGGATGGAATTATAATAATTCTGTAAAACAAATTTAAGCTAGCTAAGTAGGTCAGAACCACTAGCATGCAACAGGAGACCTCTGGGAATTTATCAGTTAATGGCTATTTATGTGCAAATGAGTGCCCTCCAACCCTCCCAAATCCTGTGTAGCTGAAGGGTATTTCTGTTAACCAGAAGCATGCTTAACTGCTGAGGCATAAATTAAACCATTTATTGGAATGATTTTAATTCTTCTCACCCCCCACCCACTCTTACTACTCCTTCCACCCTCACTAGCAGCACAATTTACAGTATTCATTTACATGGAGATAGGATTGCTGAAGAGTTTTCAGAAATTACTCTGTTTCAAGGAAGAGAGGAAAAAAAAGAGAGAAGGAAAAAAAGAGCAAGAGAAAAACTTCAGGAAGAGACAGTAGCAATGCTATACTTAATCTTCAATTCTTCCAGAGGGCAGGTTGAGTTATTAGAAATTCTAGAGGTTCAGTATCACAGCAGTGCAGTGGAAACCATTTCATAATGAACTCTAATGAAATGAAATTCTGCTTTATGTCCTCATGTTCTAAACTTGGAGAAGACAATGAAGCTCAAGAGGGACTGCAGCAACTGTGTTTTCTGCCACAATGCTCAGACTGTACACATATCAAAGGTTTTCATTCGAGAAAGAAAACAACAAAAAATTCTTGGCTGCAGGAAAAAAACCTTCAACTTTTGAGTTTGACTTGGAAAAAAATAGCTATTTTTGATGTCTTCGGAAAATAGGTGCCTTTACAAAATACTCAGAATCAAGATGTATTGAATTTTCACTGTGATGTAACATGGGATGATTTACAGACAATACAAATGATTTCTCAACACTTACAGCAGTAATTCAGTACAGCAAGGTAATGCAAGCATAACCTCAAGATTCCCTTTTAAGCTTGTATTTTCATGTTTGTTTTTTGTTTTGTTCTTTCTTTTTTGTAAGCACATGCACACATTTTCTTGCAAAGCCTAGGGTCCCAGAATAATAAAAAGTAAAAGTCTGATTAGCCTAACAGCAATTAACCATAGCTCCCTGTTACCCTAAACAGGGTCATGTCTCCCCAACGTCTAACAATTACATCGTAAAATCCCTTGATTGCCTGACTATATTCACTCCCCCTATGACATCTGGATAATCATGGCTATAGTTAATTATTAAAGAGATGATCACAGTTCTTTAGTTTCTAATATCATCTTTGCACCTAATACAAAACTCCACGTAAATGTGACATCCTGAACAACATACATGCATGGCATTTCCTCTACAGTCCAGCTGTTGTAGGATACCCTTGAATATATAGGTGTCGTGTGAATCAGAGGAATTCCCTGGGAGCAAATCTTTAGCAGCTTTAAAATATTTTAGGCAGGTACCTGGAATGCTTACTGAAGAATTTTCAAATGCGCATCACCAATAGCGAATCAATATATCCCTGTCCAGGAAAACAAAGAATGCAAATGAAAGTATTTGCTTTTATTCTCCTGGTTGACTTTTTGTAAGGAAAAACGAGACTGCAAAAAGCAGTGAAAGAAAACCTCACTGGCCTGGCAAGAACATGTGTACTTACTTCCTCCCTTCTCCTGCCCCTCAATAAAAGATGACATGAATGCCCGGCTGCAGTGAACGCTCCTGCTGCGTGCACAATGGCTGCCCTGGCTGTCTCTGGAGTCCTTGCATTACTATACAGAGAACCAGAAAGCTTCTGTGTCTTAACATGGATTTACAAGCACACACATTAAACCAGAGACTGCACATCACTCTTTGATAACAGCCAGAAATTAATACATGAACAGAACTATTTGACAGAAAGAAAAGTTCACTCATGTATTTTCAGAAAGAATTCGCACAGCTGTATTATCAGAGCCTGGTACAAGCCCCAGGTTACCTCTCCCTTCCCTACAGCGAGAAGCTGCAGCCTTGATTATGTCTGTACCTTCCAGCCATTGGCAGGGTCTCAGCATTGCCCTAAGGCTTTAATTAACCCTGATTAGAGATAAACAGTGCTTTCTGGATGTGAAAAACAGGAGAAAATAGACAGCACCTTCAGCTTATCAGAGAACTAAGTAAACCACAAACTGTTTTTATCTTTCTCTGTTTGCTCCTCCCAGTAACAACGTCAGGAAGGGACTCCCATAAGAACATCAGATGATGCACATGTATGCGTCACAGAGTATGCTCTATTCTTTCCATTATTTTTTTTAGGCAAGATAGGATGGCCGACTGTTTCAGACTCATTTCACATTAGGCATGTTTTCACTGTCCCTGGTTTAGTACCACTGCAAAGAAAGCTGGACCATTTAGGCATTGGTGATTAGTGGCACTTGAGACTTGCTCCAAGCCAAATAAAACATGACAACGTGTTCATGACCTGTATTAATTAGCTCCCTTTAGAAAATGTATAAAAAAAGCATTTTCAAAGTTGTTTTCTGACAGATTGCAGGATTTGAACGCGAAACCACCAAAAAGCCAGCACCCTCTTCAGCAGAGATGCTGTGCTGTGCATACAGTGGGAGCCAGACTCACTCTCCTAGCCCAGAAATTCCAAGAATGTCAAATACAGAAGCACTAATCAGGTTCAACTTTTTTTAATTTCTCCTTTCTGTTAGTGGGGGAAAGAGTGAGGATACTACAATTCAAAATTAATTACAGATTGGCAAAATTCAATTCCAAGGCAGATTACAGTTTCAGGTGTGGTTTGTTTACCTTCTGATTTCACTGGATTTTTGTTCTGTAAGGAAAAGCAGAGAATACTGCTTAGGAAACATCCTGACTAATCAAACACCAGCTGCATCGAGGGCACCTTAGTATCAAATCACAGAAAAAGAAGTGAGAGGATGAGTAGTATCTCAAGTCATTTAGGGAGTTCACCTCAGCAGTCTGGTAAGCCCCCAGCAAATGTTTGTCTAATGCACTGTCTAAAAAGTAAAATATAAAATTAAATTCCAGAACTCTCTCTTACAGCCTGCCAGAGTGTTGACATTGAAGCCAACTCTAAATAACCACACTAAACAATTTCTGTCCCAAATTAAGCCAATTCCTTCGTCACTGGCATGGAGAACAATAGACAACCTGTCTTTGCAATATCCTTTTACTTTACTTTTATCCTGCAGTCATCCATGCTGAGCAGGCAGCAAAGTCTATAAGCAAGAGCAGGATGGGCAGATGGGGTAACAGCTACGGCAGCTACCTCACTTCAACCAACCCTGGGTGTGGAGATTCCCTTTGTCTCTCTCACCTCATAGTACATACTACCTCCCCACACTGTGACAGTATGGCTGCCACGCTAAGCACTGCACATGTTGTATCAGCATTTCTCCTTCCGAATTTCGGTACTTTTCAAAAACACTGTTTTTCAAAATACCGCAGCAGTTTTACATTCTGATTCTGCTTTCCATTTGAACACAGAGAAATACCCTATAACTTCTGTCCACATAGAAACCCAGACAAACTGTAGCTCTTTTTCACCTACACAACTAGTTGTGCTAAACAGCTCCTCATTTTCAGTCATCTGAAGTGATACCATCAAACACTGATAATGCTGTAATAATACAATAACACTGAAACCTCACACTAATTACATTCTTCATGAAAATTTTCCCTCATTCCCATAAACTCACACCATTTTACAGTAAAACTGTACCTGTAAGGCTGCTGTTTTCTTCTTTCTTTTTTGTTACAATACTCAGAAACAAGTAAACTGGAAGTAGTTTTACATTCCAGAAGAAATTTCATCATGAGCAAAAGCATCCCAGAGGAAGAAGAATCAAATGGTATATACCCAGAAAACAGAAAAGTAGGAAACAGTAAGCAGAAAACACAATGTATTTAGATTCATCCCTTTTCTTCATTTAGTCACTGGTCTCATGAAAGCACCAAGTTGCTTTTGCTGACGAGGTCCCGTAAGTCAGTAGTAAGAGAAGCTGATGCTGGTAGTTTACAGCAGTCAGTAACAGAATCTGAAACAAGTTTGGAAAAAATGAAGCAATGGCTATTTATCATCATCATAGTAGCTATTACTCAGTTCCCACAGCACCAGTGATGGAGGTGGGGAGAACAAACCCCACAGCTTGTTCTACAGAACCACTGAATCTTTCAGAACTGCACAAACTACTACAATCCATATGTTCAACACCTGGTGGGTGCTTTGCTCACTTTTCATTTTCCTCCATCAAGACAAGTATATTCACGTGTTCAGTTAGCATAAGGATTCTCTTTCGAGTTCGTTCAGCTTTTTTTATCCTCTTTAAAGGTCAGCTTTATTTAAAACACACAGGCACAAATTAATTCCCCTCTCCAGAGATCACCTCCTTTCACAGGGGCCAGCAGCAGAGAGGGGAGTACAAAGGAAAATACTTTGTGTGAAGCAAAGACACACATGTATAGTTCAGTGCATGTAGATGACTCGTCTTAACTGTTCTTGAAGACCACACTGGCTTGCTCTTGTCCCAGAACGTACACCTGCTATTTTATCAATCAGGTCTGCAATTCTCTGCCAAGAAACCAGAAACATATGGGAATGGATGGGCAAAGGCACAGAGTGCACTTCGGTATGCTAGAGAGCCTGAGAACTTCTTCCCGGGCCAGCTATCTCCATCCTTCTGCGCAGACTGTCAGTAGGAGGCAGCATTGACTCTGACAGCAGCAGCTCTGTGCCGCCAAGTAGTTGGGAGCTTGCTTCATTCTTCTGTCATTATATAAGCAAGATGACACTGTTCTCTAATCCAGCCAAAGCTGATAAGTACCATCAACCTGTCACTTCCTACATTTCAAATTCTAACATTGCAGCATCAAAGAGTTTTTACATTTCGATTTCTTTTGCTGGCAGCGGTCGGTAGCCTCTCATTCTCCCACGGTGTTCTAATGCAGCATTTGCACACCGGGGTTACTCCCAGCCTGAATAGCAGGTCATCCCCTACTCACTGAGCTCATCTGCAGCCCATGTGCTAGGCAATTTAGATCCAATCAGCCCTTATTTAGCTCAAGAGTAATGAGCAGCATAGTGACACAGACTTAAGCCTGACCCTCAGGACACTGCTCATCAAGCAGTAAAACTGTGACAAAATCATTCATCTTCCACCCGCTGGCAAGAAATAATACTCGCACTCACTGTATTACTTTTTCAAGATATAGAAAAAAAAAAAGTCCTGAATTTTCATGATGTGAGACATTAATTTGCAGAAAGCTGAATTCCCTTAAACCCCCCTGTTGCTATGAGCTCACCAGGGGGAAATAGGCCTTAGGAGACTGAAATGGAATAAAGAAAATTGCTTCAGCTTTCTTTTCATTTTAAATAAGCCTTAAATCTGACAAGAGATATCCTAAAGAGAGAAGAAATATATATCTTGTAAGGTAACGAAGAAACAATCAAAATTAAGAGATTAGAAGGCTACTTGCATATAATGGTTTTATTGGCGAAAGTATTTCTTTGTTTAACATCCACAACAAAAAAAATATTCCATATGGAAAGCCATTCTCACACCTTGTGTGAAGAATAAAAGAAGGAAGACTGAGAGGAAAGTTAATTCGGGGAAAGTTTCAAAAGTGACACTTCCATCAGAAAACAAATCTGTGCTTTATGTCCTTCAGGGAGCACATTTTTCTCTGAACAACTGCAGGGTCCCAAGCAGCAGGTTCTCAGTATACCTGGATATGACTTTACTCTCTTTTTTGGTGGATTTCTCTTTCACAACAGTAAGTCTTGTACTGCTGTTAGGTAGGCCAAAGTAAGCTTCTGTGGATTAATTTTTTGGTAGATAAGAGGGATACAATAGATGTGAAGTGCAGAAAAGCATTTCAAACTGTAGCACAGGGGACAGAGCTGTGTATCTTCACGATTGATATCCAAGTACTAGACTTGAGTCTCTTTAGCTTCAGGTGTCTACCAAGAATGGCTTTGTTTGGGCATCAGCAATCAGAAGGTTCTTTGACAGATTTTGTTGTTTCAGTTTGTTCTTAAAGTGATTCTAGAACAGAATAGAATATTTCAGTTGGAAGGGACCTGCAAATAGGTCCCTCATCTAGTCAATCTGCCTGACTATTTCAGGGCTGACCAAAAGTTAAACATATTGTTAAGGGCATTGTCCAAACGCCTCTAACACTGACAGGCTTGGGGCATCCACCACTGCTCTAGGAAGCCTGGTCCAGTGTTTGACCACCCTCTTGGTAAAAAAACACCTCCTTTTGTCCAGTCTGAACCTGCCTTGGTGCAGCTTTGAACCATTCCCACGTGTCCTATCACTGGATACCAGAGAGAAGATCAGCACTTCCCTCTCCACTTCCCCTCCCCAGGAAGCTATAGAGAGCAATGAGGTCATTGGTCCCTCAGCCTCCTTTTTCCCAAACTAGACAAGCCGAAAGTCCTCAGCTGTTCCTCATAGGACATTCCTTCCAGCCCTACCACCAGCTTTGTTCCCTCCTTCTAAGGCAGATGCTCTCTATTACATCTTAAACACCAATATGAAATTGATTTTAATAAATTATTCAGCTTTTACATGGCTGCCTACTGATTCAAGGAGATGGATAATGAGAAGTGAATATTCCTGCAAACCTGAACCAATGCTTGACATACACAGGAACTTTCTATAAGCAAAGTATTAGGTACACTGCTCCAGCGCACACAGTATCTCATTTCATTCCTTTGTATAGTAACACTCTCTGAGCAGAGGACACACAATCAAAACACATGTAAGTTTTAGCTGGTTGTCTTTGAAGATCAGCATACAAGGAACAAAAGTATATGCTATATTCTAAAGCAGTGTCTACTTCCCATGCTCTAAAGCATTTAGAGCCTAGATTTTCTTTACATTCATTCCAACTTCAGTTTTATTAATGGAATAACTGAACTCTAAAAAAACTAAAATTACTTTAAACCATACGTCAAATTAGCACAGCAAGGCATGCTTGCTCCCCAAGCATAAGATCTATGTTGTGAAGTCAAAAAGGACTTAATTCCTTTTTCCACACAGGTAAACAAAGTTCATAACTTCTAATGGCTTTCTAGTGATCATTCATTAAGCCTGGGAGATCTTAGCGCTGAACTAAGATCTTCTAACTCTCAGTTCAGTGGTTTAGCCACCGAGTTACCCGCTATGCTTACCAGTACATCACAGCTGGTAGCTCTACATATACTCACAGGGGATGGGTAAGAGAAGACCCAGGCTCTTCCAAATTCTTCTGGATACAGTTTTCAGAAGTTCAGCCTCAGAAAACACATTTCACAAAGACTAACACTAAAACCCCTGCAGGGGAAGAAGAGAAGGAGGGAGGAGGGGAGGACCTTCCTATTCTTCTCCTGAGCTTATCTGCTGACTTACATGGTTACAGAGAGGGGGAGAGAGGCTTCTGTTGGACTCTGAAAGCTTCCCGCAGGCTGTTTTGATGGCAAGTATAACAAAAAAAATTACAAATGACTACACATTTCCATAGCAAAGATATACCAGATAATCCATTCCTATCATGATTTCTCTCATAACCTCAAGGCTAGACACACTCCAACAGACAGAAACATCCAGTTCTGCTGTTATCCCTGGCCCAATTATTAATTCAGGATTCTATTAGAGACAGGTTTACCAGATTAGTTTTCCCGTAGAGCTTATGAAATTTACACACTGAAATTTTCAATAACTTTTCATGTCCTTCAACTCTGGCAGAACAGTACAAAGGGGCATAAATATACAAGAATTGTTTTCAAAAT
Organism: Aegotheles bennettii; assembly: GCA_013398125.1. Classification (NCBI taxonomy): domain Eukaryota; kingdom Metazoa; phylum Chordata; class Aves; order Caprimulgiformes; family Aegothelidae; genus Aegotheles; species Aegotheles bennettii. The sequence continues at coordinate 160,324 of VZRW01006972.1, forward strand.
AAAACTACCATTTATTACGTTACTAGTTTGTGGTACTACCCATTTCTCCTATAAGAATCAGTATCAAGTCTCCCTGAAACTAGGCAATGTTTGGAGTACAGCAGTGATTTTACACCTGGGCATGTACTTGCATTTTATAATCCTGTAACTCAGTGCTAATACACTATGAAACCCAAATGTCAGGATGATGATAATGAGAGAAAGCTCATGTCAGAACAATACCCGATTACAATAAAAGACATTTTAACATGTTTCAAGCACTTCTTTTAAGAATAATGTATTGAAATGCTGGAACCTACTGTTTCAAGGCACTCAGCAGATTTCTCCGAGTCTGTGTCCATTTTTACAGCGAGTTCTGTCATATCCATTAAATGCCTGTATTTTTATTAACCTAGGGTTTCTTTTTGTGTCATGAGGCACTCAGATGACAGGTAGCGCTAGAGATTTGGAACAAATGAAAGCACGCATGGGCAAGCATCCTGCATTCACTTTTCATTAAAGAAGAAAAAAAATCAGGATTCTACAAGACTTCTGCTTAAAAACAGAAATTAAAGGAAACACTTATGTCTGAGCTAGAAGCTGAATGCTCCAAGTAAACACCAGAAGGAAGCGCTCTGCATTTTTATTTTGGGGAGTTTCTGATTGTTTATTGTTTATTTTACATATGTTTTTAAAAAGGAGACTGTATTAAAATACAATCTTACACTTCATACTGAATCTCACTATGAAGATCTACTTGGAAGTGCCAGCAAGCAGCATCTTGTTTCCAATTATCCACTCACCACCTATCAAAAACTAATAAAAATTACTTCTGCTGCCAAGTCATAGTTCTATTTAAATATATGGACATCAAAATAATCATAATGATAACAATAAAACCAAAGTGGTTTAAAAAAGCTTATTTAAAACAGTCTAAACATAGGTAAATACAATCTAAAGCTACTGGTAGTTTCCTAGCAGATAAGAAAAATACAAGAAAAACCTGGAAAGGGTTATTTTAAAACACAGCAGTGTAAAAAATGGTGAAGGTGGGAGTGTCATTTCAGATGCCTTTTAAGAAAAAAGAAAGGAAAAAAAACAAGTGCACTTTCAAAACCTTGTATGCCAAGTTTTAGCCCAGAGCAAGTTTTCACTGCTACCTTACAAACCCTTGAAAATAAAGGTTTATAATGGAAATGCTGACAGACCCTTAACCATAGCAGCATGAATAGCTATAATTAAAGAAGAGCTTTTGGCTACAACCTTACTCTGCACATTAAAGATTGCCATTTTTACAGTATCCTCAAATAAAAGCAACTGGGAAACCTGGAATGCGATTCTAGCAATCCAACAAGATACGTTAAAGGGAACTTGCTAAAACTATTTGACATTTTAAGCTTTAAATACTGAGGCACTTAGTTAATATAACCAAGTCAGTATTTTCATAATGCTACTTAATCAGCAATAAAGAATACTCCTGTGAGCCATCATCTGGGGTTAGCAGAAAGTGGCACATGAAGTTATTATTTCCTAACAGCCGAGAGGGAGCTGCTTCTCTAATCAATGATCTCACTTCCTTCCTACCTGTAAATTCCCTGTCATACAGTTATAAAATTATTAGAGTGTACAGAAAAAATACATTTATGAAAAGCCTACTATCTTACATCTGCCTGGATTTTAAAAACAGGAGAGAGAACAGCACTGAACCATTTCATCCTTTTCCAAGTTTGCAGACAGACCAGACCTGATCAGTCTGGTTAAGCCAATAATAGTTTAACATCTGGTTCGCACAGTGTCATCCAAATCTTCTGAACCAAGAAAGTGGTTTTAGTATTGTTTTACTTGTACAGCAACAGAGGACTATTTTCAGTGAGTCTGTCAAAGTGGGAGAGAGAACCAGTAACATTTTCCTGTTCCATACAACCTGAAGATCAAAGCATTTTATAAACATTAAGGAATTAAGCTCCTCTATAAATAGGAAAAATAGGCAGGTAGAAGTAACCAAATGTATAAATACAGAAGCTGAATTAAAGAACTGTTAAAAACAAAGCTCCAATATTTCTTTCATACCAATTAGTATTTGAACATGTTGGTAATTCAAGTATTTCAGCAGGCCTGTTTTTTGTAAGAAAGCGTACACTGTCCTATACCTTGTCCATGATAAGCTGAGAAGCCTATAATAAATTTCTATGCCTTCCTCACTGTGCTACAGGAGGACCACATAATCCCCAGTTCTGGAAAGCTTCGAAATAATGCCAAGTTATGAAATAGGCAACTTTTTCACCAGTCTCAAATTTCTCCCTAATTCATCTTTAAAAACAACATAACAAATGCTATGTATTAGCTAATGGAGAAAACTTTTGAAAGCTCCAATTTATTCCAGTAAATACATTCAGTTGAACTGAAATAATAAATAATAAATCACCTAAACTTAGTTTGATGCTTCATGTTTTTTCAAAAGACTGCCTGAAAAACAGTTGTCTTTGGATGTATAAGCTATTGACAGCTGCAGTCAATCTACTAGACAATAACAAAGAACCCAGTTAAAGAGAGATCTTGCATATGGGCCTCACTATTCCTATTATGCACTCTTCCACAGCTCTTTCCACATATTTCAGTCTTGCACATTTGAAGTAATGGCAGATCAATAGATGCCTCTTAATATCTTACAAAAAAAAAAAGCAGTTTGGGCTTCAAACTGGAGGACTACTTCTCAAAGGCATCAGTAGACAAAAATATGCTTATTGAAGGGCACTGTGGATGTTGAAAACTGAACCAATACATCAAAGCAAACCTGCTTGAAAGTGGCAGAATATTATTTCCTTCTTTCCTATCGAACCCCAGACAAGTATTTAAATTTCCATAACAGTTGTACATGATTGCAACCTTGGTGAAAGAGAAAAAAATAGAAGAGTCTGAAAAATAGAATAGATTCACTGAAAAAAAACCACAAAAAAACAAGAACAAAACACAAACACCAAAACTCCTTAACTTAGGTAATTTAGTATAATTAATAATTTTGAAATTTCCTGTGACAAAAGAAAGATGGTATTGTTGAAAGAGAAGCAACGGGATGACTTTCTACAGGGCTACTAATTGATAACAAAATATCAGGAATTTCAAATCTAATGTCCCGAAACAGTAAGGAAACATTTCTAAGGTTCTAAATGCAGTGAGGTATTGGATTTTGAAATTTAACGTATCATGCGCAGTCCTCCAGAGATTCCTCTTTCCTTTTACTCTATTTCAGAAAAAAACCAATATGAACTACAGTTCAACCCTAAACAGAAAACCAACATGCCAGTCTATATCCACAATTTAACTACATAACTTACCGAAGTCTGGCTAGAACAACCTGAAGAAAATTTAGGACCATACTCAGTTCAGCTCCTCGACAAGCAGGCAGCAGCATAGTAAAGCCATCATTTAGCAACTTTTCTTCAGAAAGGCTCAAGTAGCAGCTGGTCTCAAACACTTCTTGGACACCATCAATATAGGTTGAAAGTAGAATCCAGAGATTTTGTTTCTGTGTGTTGTCATTTTTGGTTACTAAAAATGCCTTTGCCTTCTCACGGAAAGCATTTGAGAGTTTCTCAGCTAGGACACTGATGTCCATGTTCTTCTCAACATAAATCAACAGGAAAGCAAAATGACCTCTCCAGATGAGAGCTCTCTGAGACACTGTGATGGAGGATGGAGTCAGGAAATCCAGAAGATCCAACACTCGACTCGCTATATCTTCTGTCTCCGCAACAACTGCCAGCATAAGGAACAGGTTAAAAAAGTTCTGCAGTCCCACTTCTGTCAGCTCCTGCATTCTTCTCCGGTGGAACTTGGAATAAATTCTACATTTAAAAAAAACACAAACAAATAACCAGAAGTTTCTTCAAGTATGCAATTTTCTATCTGCTTGATAGACTAAAATTGTATTTTTATGCTTTTAGTTTAGTTATCCCCTTCTAATAACTCATAAATTTTAAACATCATCTTTTTCCTCCCCTCTTCCACTCTTTTGGCTACTGGAAAAAACATGTTATTTCATTTTCTGCTCCTAATATAATGTACAAATTAGGAGTTTTCAATGCCAGGTACAGCCTAATCTCTCTCCCTTATCCGACCCCTAGTACAAAGTTGAGCACAGTGTTATGAGCAGACTCTCTATACTTGTTCTGTCATGGGTGTGCTCCATACCATGCCTCCACATCAATCAAACTTAGTCCATGATGGCTGCTTGGAAAGGAAGTAATTTGTTAAGTGGCATCTCTCCGCAACAGCAAACAATTCCTGTACAACCTCTTTCCTAAAACTCCATTAATTCCAGGTGACACAAAGAAAATTCAAAAAAATGACCAGGGACCCTCCTTCCTTTAGCTACTGATTTCTGTTCTTATGTTATACTCCCACAGCTGCTGTGATCAAAGGCTCACCTACATAACCATCACTGAAGTGAAAAGGAGAGGAGTATTTTAGAGAGAGGATGAGGAGACCTTATTGCTCTCTACAACTACCTGAAAGGAGGTTGTAGCGAGGTAGGGATCAGTCTCTTCTCCCTAGTAACAAATGATAGGACAAGAGGAAACAGCTTCAAGTTGTGCCAGGGAGGTTTAGATCGAGTTATTAGAAGACGCTTCTTCACTGAAATGGCTATCAAACACTGGAAAAGCCGGCCCCAGGAGTTGGTTGAGTCACCATCCCTGGAGGTGTTTAAAAGACATGTAGATGTGGTACTTAGGGACATGGTTTAGCATCGAGTTGGCAGTTAGGTTAATGGTTGGATTCTATGATCTGAAAGGTCTTTTCCAACCAAAATGATTCAGACGGAAAGCTGCTTTTCTCCACAGTGCTTCACTAAAGTCTGTACTGACTTGTACTGCACATCTACTGCACGGACTGTGGACTACAGGTTTGGGAGAACAGGGGAACTGAGGCGTTTGGGAGAGAAACATCTCTCCAGCAGGAAGATATTAAGAAATTTTAAGCTGTATTGCTTATATATATATGACAGTGCTCAAATCACACATAGCTGAAGGTGAGAAGCGTGACTATTTTGCAGCTTTAAAGGGATTAACAAAAAGCAGAAAGCTTTTACATAGGTGTCTTTTCTGTGACCTTTGATCAGATCTGGGCTTTTAAATAAATGTCACCATTCTTAAAAGAGAAGAGTAAGATGAAAATGGCTTGCTTAACTTTGATTTGTGTGTTTAAAACCTTGGGTATAGCCTTCACCTTTAATTTAAACTAAGTTCCACACGCAGTAGTTAAACATCCATAAGTGCTGTTTTCCTATTCTGTCACTTGGAAAAAGAGTTGGAAGTGGTGCTGAGGTTATCAAATCCAGCCACCAAAAATTACAGCAAATCCAATTAATGTTGTTTAGTAGTAAATTACTACTGACAGGCATTTACGTTCTTCATGCATCAATTAATGCTTGGTTAGCTGCTGAAAACAGAGTTCATCCCAAAATCATAGCTGTAGGCTGTTAAATTTTGCTACTTGTGTAATTGATTTATTCAAGGTAGAAATGATGAATGCTGGTTGAGCAGACTGATGCAGTGTGTGTTGTGTATTATTATTCCCCCTCTTAAATTAGGGAAAATAACAAGCTGTAAGAGAACAAAAATGTAAGTATAATTCGTTTTCAGTACAGAGCTGGCTAATTAAAATTACTAACTAAAGCAAGACACTGATTCAGCATCCAACTGTATATTTGTTTCTATGTAGTTGTAATAATTTTTAAACTCAAACGTTACTGACAGTAACAACTCATGAAGTGTACATAGATATGAGACATTTTTCCCTTTCTGATAGCCAAGATAACTCTTCTTTCTTGGAAGAAACATACCACATAGCTTTGTAAGGTGTGCATACACATATGCATTTTTAATATATTTATTGCTTGCATTAAAAAGAAGTGTAAAGTATTTTTTAAAAAGTCTAAACAAAAAGGCCAAAATAAAATCAATTCTAAGTCTTCTATATCCAATAAAAAAAAAAGTTAAAAAGTTAGCACCTTTAATGATCAGTAAAATTACTATAATAAAAGTCTTACCGATTCAGTAAGTAAGTAAAACAGGATTTGATTTAGAGCTTAAATATTTTGGGTTTTTTAATATCATGACTGACCATACTTCTTAACTAATATGTTTCAAAATCAAATTAAAAATTAAACGCTGACAAAGAAAAAATATTGTAAGAAATTTTGGAAATCATGAAAAAGAAAATGGAACTATAGATGAAATGGCAGGCCTAGCAAGAGCCAGTCCGCATGTTCTTGGACAACACAGGGCTTACATGCAGTTCAAACACAATTTCTGTGCTTTAATTACGTTACCTGTCTGGCAATAGGGTTGTACCACTGCACGGGTTGCCAGTGTACCAAATTCACGGGCTATGGATGCCAAGGTGATTCTTGGATCCAGCTCTTCAACCCTGTCACAGCCTCAGCTGGCAACAGAAACTTCAGGGAACAGCTGCCTTCTTCAAATTATGAATCACCCTGGATTCCTCATTCCCTTTACTTTCTCACGAGCACACTACCCCCACCTGGCTTCAGTATGTGGCTGGAAGAGCCATGCAGTCCAACTGACCAGATCTCGTTCAACATGAGACAAACTAAATAGTGACCATACCGTCCTTTAATTTGTTTCCAAGGATGCACACCTCTGTTCTCTGCGTCTTCTTTCATAATCCGTGCCAAAATGCTGAGAAAAATGAAGTAGCTGTTCCTGGACTCGTACAGGGCAGGGATCTGCTGTTCACAACAGCAACTCTTCACCAACTCAAGCATTGACAAAGAAGTTTTACTAATATTTGCCAGACCCTTCAGACCAAGCCAGGGAACAGTAAAACAACTGTTCTAGAAGTGTAAATGGAAACAGAGTAGATTGTAAGTTTACAATAAACACTAATATTCCAAAGTCATTAAGATGCAGTCAAAGGACATAAGCAAAAGGACATGTTCCTATCACAACTCAAAAAATAAAAATGCATCGTAACTATCTGCAAAGTGTTTTTACAAGAACTTAAAATCAGTAGTCCTGATGAAAAATATGTTATAATTCATTCTATTGCGACGTAACATAATGGTAACATATATTTAAACATGATTTATTAAATAAATACAGCAAATTTAGGGGTACTTGATTAACAAGTCAGTTTTACAGAAGTATAGCAATCACACTTGCCTAAAGGAGAATCAGTATTAATTGCTAAAAATCAAGGGCTATACACATGCAATTCTACATTTTTTATGTTTATCTACTTACCAGGTTCTTGCTGTAGTAATCCCAGAGTATGGTGACAACAGAGAGATTCAATTCCCAGAAACTACACAAAGTCAAACAGCACTGAAGATGCATTCGTAAGTGTTCCTCTAACACACCAGTCTTGAAAAAAGAATAAAAAGTTTATTGTAGGATGGGAGCATCACCTTGCCTACACATAAACCAAATACTACCAGACTATTAAGAATAATTTCCTAATTAAAAAAATGTTTTTAAATTATATAATGTTGAGTAAATGCATCTGCTAATAAACCAGAAGATAAAAGCTGACAGCTGCATCCTGCAATCCAGCCAATATAATAGTTCATCATGCACCATTTCAGGCGTCCACAGAGTTGTAGACACATTAAGAAAACAGCCAACTCTATCGTGAGCCTAACCTGAAACACGGCTGCATGGTACAGAACCTCACAAAACAGCATTAGCTATACTGAATGCATGAGCCAGCTGAACACTTAAGTTCTTCTCTCATGTAGGTCCCAAGGAGAGCTTATTCACCACTGATACAGAGGGAAGGTGCAACTACCTACTAACCACCAGCAATGCAACAACCACTAACTACAAAAGTGATTTAGTGGAGCAGCTTGTGTACAGTTGTCTTAAGGGAAGACTTTCACACATGTAAGTCTAACAGATCTCTGGGATAGCAGCAAACTTGTTCTTTGAAAAGAGGACACCCTGACCTATTTCTAGCTATCAAATACATCTAAGCACCATACAGGCCTGGAATTTTTAACGGCATAAAGTAAGCAAAGAGGAATAAAAGGGATAAGAAAAATAAAAAAGATACCAGCTTAGTTTTAGGACTCAAAATTATAGCCCCAAGAAGGGGAATGAATCCCTGATCCCTATGGCCCCAGAAGAAGTCAGGATAAAGGAGGAGATTGCCTTGGTAGATGAGGATTGGGTTAGGGATCAGTTGAGCAATCTGGACATCCATAAATCGATGGGTTCGGATGGAATGCACCCAAGGGTGCTGAGGGAGCTGGCAGAGGTCATTGCTAAGCCACTCTCCATCATCTTTGGTAAGTCATGGGCAACAGGAGAGGTGCCTGAGGACTGGAGGATAGCAAATGTCACTTCAGTCTACAAGAAGGGCAAGAAGGAGGACCCGGGTAACTATAGACCGGTCAGCCTCACCTCCATCCCTGGAAAGGTGATGGAACAACTTGTCCTTGGCACTATCTCTAAGCATATCAAGGATGAGGGGGTCATTAAGAGCAGTCAACATGGCTTTACCAAGGGTAAGTCATGTTTGACCAACCTTATAGCCTTCTATGAGGAA
>VZRW01006972.1:169603-203781 GCA_013398125.1 Aegotheles bennettii
GTCAGGACGATGGAGCAAAGCTTTTTACAGTAACGACCAATGATAGGACAAGGGGCAATGGTTGCAAACTGGAGCATAGGAGGTTCCATGTGAATATCAGGAGAAACTTTTTCACTGTGAGAGTGACAGAGCACTGGAACAGGCTGCCCAGAGAGGTTGTGGAGTCTCCTTCTCTGGAGACATTCAAAACCCGCCTGGATGCGTTCCTGTGTGATGTACTCTAGGTGACCCTGCTCTGGCAGGGGGGTTGGACTAGATGATCTCTCGAGGTCCCTTCCAACCCCTAGGATTCTGTGATTCTGTGAATGAAGGAAACCATGCCCCAGATAAATACTGGAAATTTACCCCTTTGATTTCAACTACAGTGCTGAATTATGTCCCAAGCTCAATCAGCTCAGAAAACACAAATTTCAAAAAAATAAATAAAAAAAATCACTGATGCCAGCTGATGGAAGAAGATAGAATTAGGTTGTACTGGGTTTTATTGTTTGGTTGATGCTGTTCTTTTAAAATAGTCTTCATTAAGTACCTGGTACTGGAAGAGCAGACTTCTGCTCTCATCCACAATGCTACTTCTTATGGCTTACTATGTGTTAGAGCTGCTTTTTATCCTGTTCTCAATGCTACACAAAGGAGTTATAACTCATTAACTTATCTCTACCTGGCTAAACATTCATGTGGAAAATATTATTTGCTACACTTTATCTAAACACTCTAAACAATTACACCAGTCCTCTACAATAACTTCTAATACTATCTGCCATCTCATGAACATTTAATGTAGGGCATATGGCTTCTAAAGCGGTGTGTGTCTAAAACAACCGGAAAATTGAAAAGGCATTTTCATTGTCATAGAACACTATATATTCAAGACATCTAACATATGAAAAACAGTGAAACAGAAAAGAAACTCTTCAAGAGAGGCTCATTAAAAGAGTACAGAGTAATAGCTCAAATATAATGCCTACAAATGAAACGTGATCCTCAAATATTGTTTTTCTGTAAGACATAAGTGTAACTATTAAATCAATAGTCTTCCCAAAATAACCATCTTATACCAAAAAAGGCATAGAACTGCAGCCATTTTCAACAGCTGCTTTTTTTTCTTTATGAATAAAAGGAAGAGTCTTGATATAAAACAAAACAACTGCAAGTGAACATAGCGATTTCTCTAGAGAGACCTACCCAGTTACAAAAGATGTAAAAATAACCCCAAACACAACACACAACAAAACATACCCTTTAGAAAGGTAATGCTTAGTCTTAAAGCTGTAATGTGTGCATAAGATTATGTTTAGGATCTGATTCAACAAACCATGACTGCTTCAGTTAAATTAATTCAACAATAAACATGGTATTATGAGCAGCTTCAATTTCAATTGTTATTTATCTGTCCAACAATAGTTTCAGAACAGTTTTCAAAACCAAGATAGTACTGAAGGCTTTATCTCAAATTTAATATGAAAGAGTCCTCCAGACTTCAAACATCCCTGGGATTAATGGATTTTCTCATTGCTTTTTTGCTTAAAATGTTCTCTTGCACTGCTGGAAATACTATCAGAACTCTTGAGGTAGTCAGCTTTTAATTTATCGCAGGAAGGAGGAACACCAGATACTATCAAAATGATAGTACTATCTAAACACATTTTTCTCTTATGACCTCCTACTGTAGTAACAAAATTGGTTTCCTAGAACTCCAACAAATACTTCTGTAACTCTTTTAGAGTAGAATTAAACAAAAAAATATAGTGAAGGTGTAAAAAAAAATTGAGCCAGAAATGAAACCACATGAAGCATTTATTTTCTAAAATAAGAGAAGGCTAATAAGACAGACTGTTAGTTCTTACGAACAAAAAAGCTTTTGATTCTCACTTACATGAAAACTTTGTAAACACAAATTCATCTTATACTGACAATCCATAAATTTAGTCAGTTTGATGTTGTCTAGTATACAAATCCAGCTATGTTAACATTCCTAGTACAACAATTTTCATTTTGTAGTACAAATAGTCAACCAGTTCCACTTTTGTCATTAGCTCAGTAACAGAAATCCAAATTAAAACAGAAGCAGGGAATACCTCATATAACTAGTTTCTCCACAAATGTCCTCTTTGTGATATAGATGGGAGACCTTTCACATGAGCAACTTGTCTTCATTTCTATCCATCAAGAATTGCAAAAAAAGAGAGCAGTTTCTGGCTGAGAAACTCACCAGTCTGTTAACTGTTTGAAGCTGAAAGGATATATCCAAGGAAGCAGCACTCTACACTTGCACAGGTATCCACTATTGTTCCTCTCTTTATTTACAGCTCACAAATAGAGTATTTTTACTTCCTCACTCTATTGGTCCCCTAACTGTACAGCACCTTAACATCTTTTCCTTCTTAACATCAGAAGTAGGCTGACTATAACCTTATGAAGAAGGAGTTCCTAACTGGAGACAAGGCACTGCAGTGCCCCTCTGCCACCTTCACCTGGATATGAGACACCTTCCTCAGGAAGTCTTTATCAACCTCAGAATCAAGCATATGCTGGATGAAGGTGGCTCAGGGTCTCTGCTGCCCACATGAGGGCTGATCCCTCTGTGCTAGGCATCGCTAAACACAACAGTTTTAATGAAACTAACAAAATGCTGCATATTTAACACTGGTTAGTAATTTTTGCATTCCAGTATTTAACTGTTCTAAGGATGTTAAAGCTACCTCCAGCATCTGCTTATCCATCATGAAAGGTGACCACTCTTTTCTCTACATTCGTGATGCTTCCTCACGCTCAAAATCCCCATCTGCAACAGTGCTTATTAAATCATCTTTTTACAACATAGAAATTGAAACCCACATGAAGAGAAATTAATAGTTACTAGTAGGAGAGAGATTACCAGTTTACTTTATGAACGTATGATCCGCACCTTTTTTCAGATGCTTTTGAACACACAAAATTATGCATACTTGATTTTACCTCTGTTTCCCCCCACTTTTTGTATATTCCCATTCTTCTTCTGAACATGTATAGTCTACAAGCTTTTGAAGTTAGGGAGCAACAAGCACGAGTGGATCATGAGGCTGATGGACATACTATGTACTAAACATGATTAGTTTTTAAGCTTCCATATACTTAAAAATCAAAGTTTCTAACTACCAACTCCTGTGTCTTCTCTTGCAAATGAGTGATTTGGCACTATCATTTCTTCTAACTTATTTTGCACAGCTATTACAGTGCATCTCTAGTATAGATAGTAGAGGGTATATACTGAAAAGGATGGCTCAGGTAGGATTTACTAACAAACTCGCACAATGTATTAGTGGGTAGTATATCAAATACTGTCCTGATGGTCAAAGAGCACTATTCTCTCTTTCGCTTTTTCCTGCTTCTCTATGTTCCATTTCATTATTGACTTCTTGACATCTCATTGTGCTTCTCATTCCTGCATTTTCTGGTCTCAAAAATGTACACTCAGCAGATGCTTCAGAGATACAAAAGAATAAGATAAAAGGTAAAAGTGGTCACATGAAGCTGATAGATCATCAGAGGAGATGGGCATGTCTACTGGTAAAAGAAAATCTCCTTCCTAGACACTGTCAAGAAGGCTGGTGTGCATAGGTAAGAAGCTGGACACATTTCTTATTAAAAGCACCTACATGCACTCATGCATGCACATATGGGACTAATGCTTTCCAAGGAGTATTTCCTACAAGCAGCTAACTCAATAATGTCATGATTGACTCATTATTCAAATCTTCTGAACTTGGCCGCCTAGCTGCCTCTCTAAACTGTCTACAAGTCAATACTTGACTAACAGAAGCATCAAAAAGCTGTATATTTTATGTATACTAAACTTCAGAGTACTCTTTATTCAAAATAATAAGCACTCACAAGAAAAGAGGAATATTTTGAAGAAAAACATAACTACAAGCATCCTCTTACTGTTTCTTAGGTTGCTGACACACAAGATGCAACACAGAAAGGTAGCTAATAAGCTACTCAGTTTTTATGCCTCTTATCTCATCTAAATCTCTCCAGTTTCTCTCACAGAATGGTAAGCATCCAATAAGTGATGTCATCACTATAGTTTCAACGTATATGCACAGTGTGTGTATTCAACTACATACTGTAAAATTATTCCAAGAGTTAGCCTTTTAAGCTGAAAGGCTACATAAACAAATGTTAGAGTTTATGTATAGCATGATTTCTCAACATTTTAATACCATATATGTTGTTCCAACTATCCTAACGAATACAAAATATCTTTTTGTAAAAACTGTCCTCGTAACAAGGATTACTCCATACTCCAGCTTCAACCACAGCCGTTGCTACTGCATGAGCAAGGCAGTAAAAATAAAAAAAGTGATTCCTCTTCTGCTTTTAACAACAGAACTTTGCAGGATTTTTTTATTTAATTTCAGATCAATTAAAAAAAATGAACATTTATTCTCATCTTAAGTGTACACAAATTAAATAAATTATTTTTATAGGTTTTGCTGATACAGCATTTGCAATTTGTACCATACAACTCAGAACAAATTTACAGAGCTGCAATGCAACATATTTAAAAATGTGATGAACAGCATATTTAAAAGCATTTTAAAAGGAGGTCAATTCTGACCTCTGGGCCATGAAGCATTGCATTAACAGTTGTGCAGAAAGAAAAATGATAAGGTATGAAATGAGTGCTCAGAAACTAGAACCTTATCAGTAAGAGTTTGATTCAAGCCTGTAAGACAAATTGCTCAGCAACACAAGTCACCTTCCTGCTGTGATGAGGATATAGCTGAATTTTCAATGCAACTGACTATCTCCCTCATCATGTCCCCTCAACTTGATATCCTTACATTCAGTATCTGGTTTACATTTTCTAAGCATCCAGTTCTTATTCTGAATACATCTTGTCTGAGGAGCCATATACCCACCCTTCCAGGATAATTATCTTTTTCCTTTATCTGACAATTTAGCACCAAGCACAACCACTTTAAAGCAAGTGTAACTGCTAACAAGGAGGGAACTGTATACTGCCATAGTTCAGCTACATCAAGGATGTTCATTTGCCTGTGATAAAAACACAAGAATTCTAAAAATACACTTGTTAGTTGGACCTTGTTTCATGCATTGACTTTTCTGAAAGCATCCCTGACGCTTTCCTTGTTCATTCATTCTTCCTTTACATACTTACTTGAGCATCAGTGGATTTTTTAAGGAGTTCTTCCACAAACTTCCAATTTGATTCCTTCTGTTTCTGAAAAATAATGATTATCAGCATGAAATAGCATTTGTATTCCTCACAGGAATCATTATGTAGTAACATGAAAATAAACAGGCAAGAGATTTCCAGAAATATTTCATTTCATGACAGCATATTGTAGTCATGACTGAAAAGTTTTTTTGTTTTATGAATGTAATTTTTGTGTCTTAAAAATTAGGCCTAAATAATAATTTAAACTGGTTTAAGTGACTCATTTGCAATCCCAACCTTCAGTTTTAGTCAAGAAGCAAAAAATTCAGGCATTTTTGATTAATACAAGCAGCATGTCTCACAATTTCTTCCTTTAACATTCTGTGAAAAGAAAGATAAGAAGGAGGAAAAGGTGCAATCTCACCCTTTCTTGTTTTTTTCCTTTTCAATGAAAAAAACTTACAGTTCTAACTCATTTTTCCCAGGCCAAATATGAGGGATTTTCTGGCCAGTTCAGTAAGGATTTGGTCAGATATTAATGGCCTACATAGACAGGAAAAAATACAGGGTAAGTCAAATATGGCCCATAATTCATATTCTTCAGCTTGGGAAGACAGATGACTATCAATTTGAATCAACTAGACAATGCTAGTGAAGTAAAAGAGTTGCATAGCAAAGTGTATTAAAGAGGAAGAGAAAAATATATTTAGGCAAAGTGGAAAAGAAAGAGGTAAAAGGTTTTGCAACTAAGGCTGTTTCCCAGCAAAAAAATAAAAGGCAACCAAGTCAATATACTTATAATTCTAAGAGGTCCAAAAGTGATCTCTTGCACGCAGCTATATATATATAGCTTGAGTAGATAACCAGATGTGTGAACATAGTACTTTCATTATTGTCTTGCCTTGCTCATTCCCTCCACTATCACAACTGTTAAGCCTTTTGAAATATTCTGCAGATATCTGTCCTTTAAATGTCTGTATACAGCTTACAATAAAGAGCAACTTACGCTCTGGTAACTGAAATACAACTACTTTCTAGCAGCAACGCCATTGTGCCCCATCCTCCTCTGCTACTGACTACACTACTTAATGCTGTGACTTGGTGACAATTCTACAGAGAACTCCAGATAGTGTGGAGTTTGAGGAAATTCCTAAATGGCTCTATAGAAGGAATTCATAGACAACAAAGCCTTGCCAAATCTTGTGTACGCCAGAAAGGGATAAGCCTTTTTGTCTAACACGGGATGCCTAATTATCAGAGGCCTTTGCGAAGGCAAAGACCCCAGATGGGCCAGCAAGATAAAACTGGTGACAGTCGTTGACACTGATAACAGTCCTTGACTGCGTTTGCGGATAACAGTCCTTTGGTTAAAGGAGCCAGGATTGCCCAGAGGGTGACCTTTTCCTCATTTACCTACACAAAGTTGACACCCCCGTCTATGTTAATGAAGATTTTGGTGTACATGCTACACATATATGACTATAGCACTCGTCTCTCCACCCAAATCATACTACATGTCACCTGTGGGTGGGACCCTTGTAGTTTTGGGGATAAAAGCCGGGGAACACAACATCTCACTCACACAACATCTCGCTCACACACACCTCACCTTCACACATCACAAACCACACTCACACAGCCGGGAACAAGTACCTACAAACCAGCCGACGGACTGAGTTCTCTTCCTCTATTCCAGGAGTAACATCTATCTGGGTAAGCATTTGTGCCTTTCACCTTTGGATTAATAAGTATCTCTTGGTTGTAGTATTTACCATTGGTGCTAGCAATATCTTTTACAGTGTTTTTGCAGTCAGTGCATTTATCAAAGGCAATTCCGAACCTGTTTGTATCTGTCACCTTAATAAACCTTATATTTTGCAACTTTGTGCATCTGTTTGGTGCAAGTCCTAGGACTCTGATACGGACAGAGTCATCTGCGTATGACTCTGTGAATCTGTTTCGGTGCAAGTCCTTAGTAGGACTCTGGACAGACAAAGTTTGCATCTTACAGCTTTGTGCATCTGTTTCGGTGAAAGCTCTGAGTGGGGCTCTGAGACAGACAAAGTTGGCTTCTTATGACTTTGTGAATCTGTTCCGGTGCAAGTTCTTGGTATAGAACTCTGGACAGACAAAGTTATATCTAAACCTCTCCCCCCCATTTAACGTGACAGATAGTACCAAGAGAATTTTAAAGATAAACTCTTTAAAAAGATGCAAAAATACTTATGTAACACAATTTGACTGCTTGGTAGTTTTACATTTTTGCATGACAAGAAAAAGAGAACTCTGAAAGATTGCCGATGGCAGCAAGTTGCAGTCTCTACACTGTTCATGGAACAAATATGAATGAAAGGACAGATGTGCAGAAAGTTACACTAAAGCTTTAATGTCATGATTCAGGAACTTGAGCAATAACACTTAAGGAGTTCCCAGTGCTTCCTCCTCATCCAGCCAGCTGCTCTTCCTGCCCTCAGAGCTGCAGCATGCTCAGTTGTTCTAGTACTGTCTGTGGGACACAGTGCGAACCACATCAGTGAACTGACCCAGAGCTTTAGGAGGGAAAGAAAGAACGAAAAAGGTAGGAGACCCTGACCTAGGTCATAGAATAGGGCCACAAATAATTGTGCCAGAACAGCAGAGGGCATATCATGCCTAGGGTGGTAAACAGAACTTCTTAAGCTGTAATTGATGCCAAAGCCTTTATATCATGAAACCAGAGCCAGTATCCTGTCAAAAAGAGAGGCCACTGCATCAACAAGTAGCCAAGGAGTAAAGGCAGCATTTCAATAATGAGTAAAACCCAGGGAGTGCACAATCAGCATTCCCAGAGAGTTCTGGCTAGTATTTACATCATATTTTTATTTTTACTTCAATATTTTAGAGCCTGATGTTATTTGAATACCTGTGCGCTGGCATGGTCCTACTGCAGACTCCAATTAAAGCTAATCAGCTGTTCAAAAGTCAGATTTATCTGAGGTGAGTAGATATTG
The DNA here is from genome assembly GCA_013398125.1 of Aegotheles bennettii. Lineage (NCBI taxonomy): Eukaryota > Metazoa > Chordata > Aves > Caprimulgiformes > Aegothelidae > Aegotheles > Aegotheles bennettii. The sequence goes on from VZRW01006972.1 coordinate 177,761, forward strand.
AGAGTCATGCTAAATGGCTATGTGTGAGAACACAGATTTCTTTGTTCCTTCAAGCCAGTTAGTGTGTTTACCTTATACCAGCCTTGGACAAGAGTGCAGACTAATTTAGTGCGCTTACATTTTACCTGACAATGAGTAGGGGCAGAGGGATGAGCAACTTGCTTATGTGGCCAAGACACAGCACAGGTGTTGGAAGTTTTATGATCTGACAGCTACGACGACTGGACCTGACAATTACTGTGACTGCAAGTTTTATGACCAGTAATTAGTGCAACTGCTGGAATGGAACAAAAGCCCGAGATTGTGTCCCGGGATTGCGTTAACAAGGCTGGAGGCAAGGTCTCATAGCCAGGGGCTGTATCAACAAAACTAGAGGAGGAGTTGGCATCTGTAGCGAACACTGGCTCTCCCCACCACTATTAACTATTAAGCATCATTAGATTGCTAAGAACCAACCAGCACACAATTTACAACCTAGTCCCACCTCGTCAATAGGTACAAAATTATCCTTTAGACTCCTCTGTTTTGGGAGGATGATAATTCCAACTATCCAGATGGGTCAATGGGCCTGAATCCCCTCCCTCCCAAAACAGTGACGACTCTTTGGTAAGATCTGTGCCTCTGACTCTGTTGGTTGTTTACTCGGGATTTACTAGCTCGAGTTCAAATTTTTGCAGCAAGTGCATTTATCAGTGGCAATTCTGAACTTGTTACATCCATCACCTTAATATTTCTTTTCAACTTTGCGCAACCATCTTGGTGCAAGTCCTTTGCGGGGCTCTGAAACAGGCAAACATTGGCTTCGACAGGTGGCTGCCCACACACGTAATCCTTTAGACATAAACCTTTGACCAAGTCTGAGACTAGGATTGAATCCAGCTACACCTAGAATCTTCTCTGAGGAGTTTAGAAAGCAAGGAGGTTCTTTCTGAACATTGTGAGTCAACAGAAGGACCTTCCCCATCCACCTTGCAGACTCGTACCCTTTTATGCAACACTAGGAGAGCTCCCAATGGCTGGATCGGCCTGCTCAGAACATGCTTTCAGCACTTCCATAGCCCAGAGACACATGATTTACACAAAAGGTGCTTATTGTCAAAGTTCCAGCTCAGCTGCAGTATGCAGATCACCTTGTGAGATCCTGGAGTAATCTAGGGCAAACTCCTGACATCAACTGGAACTGATTACAAGAATGTACTCAGACTCAGCCCAAACTCAGGAAAGAATGACATGAACCACCTGCTGCACTCTTTTTTTAGCCTCAATTGTCTTTATCTTTTAACAGACTTGTTTCATTCAAATCCCACTAAATTTACATCCTAACAGTATTCCCTGTTACACTGGCAATATGGCATGGCAACTGTTTACAATCCATCCTTGTCAGAGAGCATGTAGAATCTACATCTCTCACTCCAAACCTGCTGGCTTACAACATCCTCCCTCCACCCCCAGAAATCCTAAAAATCAACAGAACCCGGAGACCTTACCGTGCATAACTTGGGCTGAGACCCTCTGGGTTCTCAGGGGGAAGCTTTTGCAATGACTAACAACTGACTACCTGGAAGAGCCATACGAGGCTTCTCAGCTAGAAGTCCATGTTTGCATATCTTGCCATGTAGTCATTTCAGATTATTCTATTCAAAGGCAAGACTTCTTAGCTCCAGGTAATTCTGCCTATATTTCCCTAGCCCGCAGTATATTGAAATTGACCCCTGCAATGTTTAGAACTAGCAAATTTCTCATCAGGTCCCATTTGGTTTTTAAATGTATAAATCCTGCTTTTCAGAAGAGTGAAGTGGGACCTGAATCTACTGTACATCTCTCATAACAATGTGTCTAGGAAACCTGGCCAAAATTTTCTAGTTTAAAAAAATGGTTTCATGTGTATGAAATAAATATTCAATATATATGAATCATTGCATATTTGAAATTATGTTATATGAGCTAAAGGGGAAAAAATAAAAAGAAGCAAGCCTGAAACCTATTTAGAATTTTAAAAGCTTTCATAATAACCTCAAGGCCATGCAGACCACATTAAAAAATTGAAAATCTTCCACAGATGACATAGGCTTAGAGGCAATTTTTGCTACAGAGCACATGAATAACCATCATTATGACACATCACCCTCCCACCTCTGATCACAGTTAATTAAAAGAAAGCATGTGTCATGAAGCTATCGCATCAGATGTTTAACCAACAAAACAGGACTACATTGAGCCTTGATGTAATTCCACTGACTTCACAAATTTATATCACGGACTATTTTATCTTACAAGTTCAAAGAATGTTTGAGGCTGTAATTCAGGGGGTGGGGGGGCAGAAAAACCTAAAGAAATGGTTAGCATCAATGATCTATGACAGATTACGTTCTTGTGGTGTGTGAAAAGGCACTGTGTTACTGATATATTTTTTTTTTAGTAAGCACCCATGGCACTTAAGAGAATACTGATCCCTGGACAAACTCACAGCCACACTCAGAGAAATGCAAAGCACAGCTCACAGTTTGAACATAGAGACTACTGGAAACATTAAGAGTATGGTCTTATGATTTACAAATCAAGACTTGGATATTCTCTTCTCCCAGGTAACTTCTAGGGAAAAAATATTATTTAATCTTGGGCAAGTCACTTCCTGTCACTGTCTCAGATTCCTACTTTAAAATAAGAACATCAGGAATCCTTTATTCCATTCTATGTGTTTGGCTTTATTTAAATAATATAGTGTCCGGGGCAAAAAATACTCTCTTGCAAGGCTAAATACATAGTATGTATCAGTATGAGAGACAGGAAAAAAATCCAGTGATCAAAGTAATAAGTATCGCTGCATTTTGATTAGGGTGTAAAATATAAGAAACCCAGGTTAAACATCTGCTTCACACTAGTTTTTGTATTCGACCTGGGGATAACCTTTTCTCTCCATCTAAGTTCTTCTAATAAGCAAGCAGTGTAGTAATTCTATCTTTCCAGTGTCCCTCTGAAATACACTGTGGACTGTGGTCTTCTCCCACTACCACAGTAATGGGGCAAAAGCAAAGGAAGTTTGAGACAATCTTCACTGTAACAATCAGATGTGGTCTGCAATTTTACACTGTATGAATGTGTAAGAAGTTGCTTCGTTTCGCCATGGTATTACTAGAAAAGACTGAACCACATGATAATGAGTAGCCTGCCACAGGATCCTAAAGGATCTGTCAAGCCACAAGCAGCAGAAGCATCCCACGTTTATAAAGTCCTCTAATAACCAGAAATAGTCACAAGTTTTTCAACTAAGTATTCAAGCACTGAGTTATCACACCTTCCCTATGTTTGGGGTTTTTTTGACAAATCGGGGAATTTGCAAGATAAAAATCAATGAAAGCAATTCTTATTTTTATTAGAAAGTCTGATTTTACTTAGGATTAAAAGTATTCATGGAAGTTCAACATTTCAACATTTTTCATTCCTTCTCTGTTTATATACTAATGCTTTTAAATATCTAGAGATGAAGTTGGGGGAGGTTAAATTATCAAAACAAATTTATCAACAGATGTGATCAGACTCTTCCCTCTTTACAGGTCTGCAGTTCACAGAAATGTTTCAAGGTTTTAACCTTTTGTCATAAGTCATGATGGGAAATCATGTAAAGATTTTAACAGAAAAAGGGTATGACCTTTCCACGTTTAATACACACTATTAAATTACAAATAACAAAAGATACTTCAGAAGAAAGGGCAATTAAGTCCAATTTGTGGAAGAAGCCATATTTATTCGATGCTTGGAAAACCAGGAGATATATAAGCAAACCAGCTGAAATGTGGAAAAAAAGAAAAAATTACCAAAAAACCAACTACAATGAGGCAAAAGAAAAGAACAGAAGGACAGATGACAGAAGATGGCATGACCTGATTCTTCCTAGTGCTAAAAAGACTATTGGACAAAAAAACCCCACAAAACTTAGATTTCTGGGTCTTCAGCTACCTCTTTGGCTTCTAGCCAGCTCCGTCTATAGTCACTTAAGAAAAACTGGCAGCTTATCTACAAGGATGCTGTGGGAGACAGTGTCAAATGCTTTGCTGAAATTGAGATAAACCACATCTACCGCTCTACCATCATCCATCCACCTAGTTATTTCCCTTCCAACCCTAGAATTCTGTGATTCTGTGAACCCGCAGTGAGGTCCATGAAGTAATTTGATGCATCAGTAACAAGTATGACCCTACATACATCTTACATGTGTAAGAACGGCATGTTCAGGTCTCACCTAGGCCTCTTACAGGATGCATGGTAATGTTAAGTCCTTCACACTCACAATGAGATTCACAGACAAGAACCTGATTAATCAGGGACTAGCCTGCACTAGCCAGTAGAAAAAAATCTAATGCCATCTTCTAAAGCAAATTTTTTGCAACTAACTGCCAGACCTTCCTAAACTGAAGCTTGAATTCAACAGTTATTAGATGGTGCCTGTTGGTATCACACCAACACAGAAGACTAAACAGTATACACAAATACATACGCACCTCATCATGCCATTGCTGTGATGCAAAGAGAATGCAATTAGACTGGAATTTATCCAGAGCAGAGCTACCACTTTTTAAAAAAAGAAGTGGCATGAACAATTACACAGTCAATGTTTGAGGTTTATACTTCATACGGTACAATCTAACGTGTTCAGTTCGCAAAACAACAAACCCAGTGAAGCGTTTATGCTGCAGGCAGACAGTCTTAAAAAATATGCCAAGTCATTAAGTGTATGTGCTACTAAGTAGTTGGGATATTTTAAGTTTCCTTAATACACCATATATTCAGTAGATTACTGCATAATATGAATATGTCAGGGGCTTCTGGAAAGTTTACTGACTTGCACAAAGCACACCTTAACACCTTAAAGAACCTTTGTTAAGGAGTGCGAAAATTCCTGTATTACAACATGAATTGTTTTCTGTAGCCAAAAATAACCAAGCAAAGTTAGAGACCTAAATAAATTATAACAACTTTTAGGTATATAGAAAAAAATATACCCACCTTTTCATTTAGATTTCCATTACGGTCAAACTGGTAGAGTGATGCCAGATGAGTAATAATCCACCAGCTAAAACTCAACGGGTCTTTACACTGAATTGTTTCAAAACCAGGCATTCTTTCAGAACTACTTGGCCTTTCAAAGATATTCCTTAGAGTTTTGTTCACCAAGCTCCAGAAACACTGTAGAAAACGCAAAAGTAAATTTGAACTGTGTTGAATAAAAAAGCCTATGTTAAAAATTTTATCTATAATGCTGTCCTATTGATTAATTTGCTTTTACAGAGAACAAGCAAGATGACAATCATTTAAAGAAAATAACAAAAAACAGTGTTCAGTATTACTAGAGAAAACCTGCATCTACTTTAGGATGTACTCTCTCAAATGCCAGTAGAAAGCAATGTGAAAGGACAAGTTTTGATCACAATGAAGAACACGGTGTGATACTTCACAGGCAAAATTACAAGCTGATGGAATGACTATGTGCAGACAGGATGGTGCACCAACACTCACATGAGAGAGATTCAAGTTCTTTAATGAAGACTTTATAACAGATTTTTTTAAAAACTTTGAGTGTCACACTAACCTAACCAAGAGGAAGATAGTAGTAGATAGTAGAGAATTAGTCTGAGAGACAGCAGAGTTCAAATTCCCTGCTCTATTCCAAGTTTGCTCCAGGACTGACAAACTGATTAATTCTCTTTGGCTCAGATCCCTGTCCATACCACAATATTACTTCTGTGCCTTTGCCTATCTTCCCTAATTATACAGAAACCCTCTGGGACTTCTTTGCACCTGTATTTCACCCACTTGAGCTGGGTCCAGATCCTAAGTTATGCTTCAAAGTGCTAAGTGCAAACACTTAACACTAACGAAGTTTCACTTGTGCTGTTCTCCTTTACATCTGCTGTCATTAATAAGTAAATAACTATCAGTACAAACACTCTAGTGTGAGGTACTTCATTCTATACTAAACAAACAGTACTCATTGTACAGATGGCAGCTTTGGTAAGATTATCTCAAAAAACTTACAAAGGATTTTGACACTTCTTAATATTCATTCAGAGAAACATCAGCTAAATTCTAATAAGCAGTCAAGAAAGAAAAATCAAAACACTAGAAAATATTAGCAAAGGAAAAGAACAAAACAGAAACATCATTATGCAATGTATAGAGTCATATGGCCACCTAACCCGTACTTTGAATACTGCATGCAATCCTGGTACTCTGACATTCAAAACTGGATGCAGTGGTATGGGAAAAGGTTCAGAGAAGGGTGACAAAGATGACCACAGAGAATGGCACCTGTAAAATGGATGACTGAATACAGTAAGACTCTTCAGCCTAGAAAAGGCAGAAGGTAGGAGATATAAGAAAAAAAACCCTGAAGAGGCATATAAAGTTATATTGGTACAGGTAGTGATTGGCTCTTCCAATAAAAGTGTAAGGGGGCATTGAAAGAAGTCAACAACTGCAAGGTACAAAAAAAGAAACCAGGTTTTTCTTGTATAGGTACCTAACATATGGGTATCAAAGAGAGAAACATGGGCTAAATAGTCTGACTGTACCCATGTTTCTAATGCCTAGAGATTAATCATTGCATGACATAACAAATTGTAAATAATGGTATTTTTTTAAAAAAATGGGTAAAGATGATTTCTTTTTTTTTGTTCTACCATACAGCTTTCATAGTCTGTTCCTTTGCTTTACCTTCCTTAACACAAGGCGCACTCCTCAGTGCCCTAGGTCACAACCAAACTGTACACTGCAAACCTAGAGGCAGGACTTATTACAGTAAGCGTGCAGTCCTCCTAAAGCAAATATGAAGTTCGGTTCTATCATGAGATATGTGAACTAGCGCATTCATGGCAGTATCAAAACATTTGGCACCTGTATTGTATATGTAATATGCATGCATATGTAATCGTATTCGTCCATTACCTCTGTGTGACACCCTTTATTTCTGTGGTCCAGCAGATGAATAAGTAAAATCCATAACTCTTTAATGCAGGTACAGGGATAATGGTGACTAATAAGAGCCTCAGAAAGTCTCACCTGAAAGAGAATATGCAGTACAATTATTCAGAGAAGTATTATTTTTGAAATTGCATTTTATGCATCAATATTTCCTGTGGTTTTGGTTGTTTGGGTATTTTTGCAGTTAAACAGAGCTACAATTACATATTGGAGAGTGCATTATTTCAGTAACATCCAAAGTGTATCTCTCATACAACAAAGACTGTTTCCTAATTCTATGTAAGTTACAGGTTGTGCTATTTCTTAGTTTCCTCTGAGCCACTTTCAAATATTATTTAATCAAATGAAAATAGGTTTCTGAGGCTTAAATGTAAAGGAATTGCAAGAAAGACTGATTAATTGTCTGACAAGTAGGGAAAAGAGAAAATGATTGATTAGATTTCCTTCATGTTCTTGGGAAGGTAAGAAAAAGATTTCAAATGATTTAATAGCTATTATTGTTGTTACTTTTAACTGAAAAAATCCTTAATGACTAGGCATGCTAGTAGAATGTGGTTTTGTTGGCATGAGGATGTTAATGTTCCCACAACATTTCACAAAATCTGCTTTTCGGTAAATTTACTGCAAGGCATTCTTTTAATATGCAGAAAACAGCATATTTCAAGTCACGTACATTATTTGATTACTATTCCATATTTAACAAAATTCACTCAGACTGATGCATTTCAAATGCAAAGTAGTCTTCCCGTGATTCATCTTGCAGTTTTACTTTCCTTGAATTATGAAACAAAATAAGCAAAACAGCAAAAGGAAGTGCTAAATGCATAAAAATTCTCTGTACACTTTAATGTTTTAACACCTACCAGCACTGTATTTGAAATAATGATATTATAGACAAAACTTGCTCTGTCTTAGGACCTATGAATCCACTGAACTGTATTCATAGGTGGTAAAAATAGGGATAAAAGCTTTGCTTAAATAGCATAATTTAGCACATTTTACCTTCAGCAAGGACACAATGGCAGAAATGTAGAAAGAAGACAGGCAAGAAACAGCAGGTCATACTCAATTTATTCCTAAACTATGAGTAGTCTGAGTTTCAATAATCAACCTACACCCCTCTAAAGCAAATAGAGGGGACCAGCTCACTGCAGGAAAAAGAACTGTTGCTATCCTTCCCTGACAATAAGAAGAACCTAGGTTGGCTAGTTTAGCCAACTCCTAGACACCCAGATCTGATGAGATCAATCCTGAATTTTTATATCCTCGTGCTCTTCCTGATCCATTCATGCACAACTATACCCAAATCACACAGGTAGTTAACATAATTTTGAATTTGGAAACCTAAATTAAAAATTAAACCAAAATACACAATGCCAGTGACGGCAGTAGCTGTGTGGAAGACACATTACAGAAATGGGAGTGAATGACTAAAACCCATACTTTCACAACTAGAAGAACAAGTATATTATCAATAGTTTCAAATCTGTATGATATTCTATAAGGATACAGACTTTTTTTGTCATCCACCTTTAGAATAATACTATCACTGTTTTCATATAGCTCCAAATCAGGTTTAAATATTGAACACTTAATTATAAGTATGAATTTATATGTATTTATAAGTGTGACACATCATTTGTTTTTCTCTCTATAAAGAACCCTACTCACCCTATGAAATTGCCAGGGTGAATCCCAACAATTGATTTAAGAACAATGTAAGTTCAAGACTGAAATATTTAAAATAATTCTATTATTCACATTCCACATATGCAGTTTAGAATTGTTTCCTAACGCTTTTAGTTAAAGATCTGTTATGGAAATCTCTCCACAGCCTGAATTAATCTTATGTAAATACTACTTTGAGAATAAACACCAGTGTGACCACTAAAATCGATTGAAAAATTATTTAACTACTAACTTCCCAAAACTGAAGCGCCTCAAAAATACTCTAGTTATGACTCATCACCAAAATGCAAACCAGATTCCTCAGAAAGGAGCAGTCTACTATTACAGATGCAATATAACACTGGAGGATGTCATGGAAGTATTAGGTACACAAACTATCTTACGAATGAGAGTTTCAGGCCTTTTACATGGAATACCAGTTGTTGCAGCAACTAGTTTTCTTCATTTAATACTTGCATCTACTACTGTGCTCTTCTACAAAATAGCAGGATCTTTTCTGCAGGAGATGTGCAGTATCCGTCCAGGATAGTGCTGGGCTAGTAATATCAAAGCAAGACACCATACAGGTATTGGTTAGACTAAGGATAACTGACACATTGTCTTCTTCAGAGATAGTCTGGATTTTCTCTTGCAACATCCCGAGTCCAGCATCTTGGTAAGAATAGTCATATCCTCAAACTGTGGTACTGTTGAAACAAAAGAGCTCTGGTGCCATAGATGTGCTGGTGAAAATAGAAAGATGTTCAAGGATATATATTTCTCTGCCAAATATATCTCAGAGCACAATGGGCTCAGTACACGATCCATGTGTCTTGGTACCAGAGCTGCCCAAGAAACATACCCGAAAAGATGAGTCTGGAGGATTAGAGTTTACATCCCTCCTTCCAAAGATACCCACAAACATTGAGCTGCACTTCTGAATACTCTCGGTCAAAAGCTTAATGACATGTTTTAGTGATGAGCTGGCAGTGACCTCAATTATGGGTATCAGTTGCATTGTCAAAATTTTGAGGGGTGTTATTTACATTACTGGATTATAGCAAGGAACCTACACGAGAGGAGGCATCAGCTGAGTAGGCATTATCCACCGTAAGTGCAAGCTCCTCTTCAGAACTGAACCTGAAAAAATTAGTTCAAGCTGTGTGGCCCAAGCCTAGAGATAGTTGAAGAAAAAAAGTGGTGGCAAAACAATTTGTCTTTGTAATGTGGCTCTGAGGAATTAGTATCACAGAATGGTTTTGGTTGGAAGGGACCTTAAAGAACAACTAGTTCCAACTCCCCCTGCTACAGGCAGGGACACCTCCCACTAGACCATGTTGCTCAAAGTCCCATCCAACCTGGCCTTGAATACTTCCAGGGAGGTGACACCCACAACTTCTCTGGGCAACCTGTTCCAGTGTCTCACCACCCTCACTTTCCTCACTACCCAGAATTTCCTCCTAAATCTACCCTCTTTCAGGAAGAATCTGTCATTTTAACATCTGACATTCCAAAGCCTACCATCAAGCACGATGGTCAACATACACTATTTGAATCTTCCTTTAAAAAAATTACTCTCACCTATTTGCCTTTTCGTGGGGGACGAGGTTGCAGTATTATCTGATAATTTAATAGATAAAAAAATTATTTTAAAAGGTAACAGTTCTCTACAAAAAGATAGTTTAAAAGAACAGTTATCAAATGCTAGTACAGCCATTCTTTGCCCTTCCCTCCCAACCAGTAATATTAAAGAAGGGGGACTCAATTTTTCATGCTTTTGTACTAGGAAAACATAAATTATACAGTGGTCACTGCTGCTCATGGATCACACATGCCCATCTAAAGCAGGTTTCACAATGTCACAGTCAAAGAAGATTATGCAGCTCTTTTACTAGCTGCTGTATGGAGCACAACTTTCTAGCTTTTGAGTGCTCAAAACAAGTGAGAAAAACACTGTAGCTATAGAAAGAAAAAGAAAATAGAAAGACAAGTTTTCCCTTGACAAACATAAAAGCACTGTAGCAGAAAGGTGAGGTTGTGGAAATAGGAGTAGTGCAACAATAAACTGTAATATGACATTCTGTAAGTGTCCAGTTAGCTTACTGCCAAGATTACAGTTACTCTCTTTTTGTTCCTTTTGAGAGAGAGTGAAAAGATTTATTTTTTTTTTGCATCTATAGCTCTAAACCTTTTAGACTGTGCCATGTTTGGCATTAAACCTGGAACACTGAACTCAGGAAATGTGGCACTCACTTCTGCTCTGTACACAGTGCATTTCAATATTACTGTCGTATTCAACTGCCAGATGGTCATGAATAAATATAACACAATTTGAGCTCCTAACAAATAACACTCTTTAAAACATGGAGATATAAAGCCATACATAACATTTAAAACTTAGCCATAAGAAGTCATCTATGCATTGGTGTGATATCTAATTCATAAGGTTCCCAATACAAGCATCTAACTGCCCATGTCCCATATAAAGAAAAAAAGTTACCGTTATATACTTGTTGACTGACAAGCTTATTAAATCAGAGATGAGATTTCCACAGTGTGTTTCAAATAAACTGATACTGGTTAAATTCTCTCCGGTTAGATTTATGAAATTGTTAGCATATACAACTTGTCCTAAAACAGAAAATAAAATTAGACCTATTTAGTCCTGGGTTTGACTGTAGTATCATAAGAAAAACAGGAAATTGCTTTTTATTCTATATATTTTAGAATTGGTTTGTTGAGCTGTATGTAATTTTAATTCACAAACTCATCTGGGAAAGTTCATCCGTTCTAAGTTCAAGCTAGTCCCTTCATGATTACACTGAAGTCTGGTATTATTCTGGTTGACAGTAAAATAGTTTGGCATCTTACAGCCTTTTATTGGCACAATTTTTGCAGTAGAATAAAGATCTATTTATCTGCAAGTTCGTCTTTGTCACATGCCTGTGCGCATGTTCTGAAATCATGATATGTTTTGCAGATATGCAAGTTGATGACAAACAATTCTGGAGAGGTCTAACACTTCCCTTTGGATGTGTTGATGTAAAAAGCTGGCATGATCATATTCCAACTTGAGCATTTATAGACATTAACACAGATAAAATGGTAAAGTTAAGAGGCTGCAAGATCTTATCCCACAAGCTTTTCAACAGTACAACTCCCCTGACATCAGTGGAACAGCAGACATGTAGACTGAGCCTGTATTTTATTCTTGGAAATGCAGGGTGAAGCCCTGAACCCACTATACTGCTATTGGTCTCAGCAGTGTGAAGTTTCTACTCAGCACACTTTACAGAACAAGATGAGAACCTAAGAAATTATACAAGGCACATAAGAATACAAGACAATATATGCAGATTCTACTGTCTTGACTAGGAAATTTTGTTCTTAAAAAGCGCGTTTTCTCTTACAAAAATGGATTACTACATTATTACTCAGAACTTTATCTAGAAATGAATATAGAATTCTGGATAAGTAATTGCCTCCAATAGTTTTCCCCCCCTTTCTCCAAAAGGTCCCTAAAAAAGAAAAACAAGTTATTCCACAACAGATAAAAAAAGAAACTTAGAATTACAGCACAAATGGCCAACCTACACATTATCCAGTAACACAGACATGCAGAAACAGTGAAGATGCATTAATCGGAGCAAGGCTGTGTTGTGACAGCACTCAGAGCAGGCAAAAGCTAATCCAAGAGTTCACGTTCAGTCACCTAGGCTAAACATACAGTGCATTCTTTCTAGCTCCCAGCATTACTCCAGCTGTTGCAAATCCTATATGGAACTGTGGAATCTGAGGAAAACCAGGACAGCCCTGTACACAGAGAACCCTTAGAGGATGATCCTGCTCCAAGTCTTGCGCAATCCAGGGGAGCAACAAGCTCGCTCCTTTAGCACAGGACACTTCTCAGCACAGGCCCTTGCTGGTTAGCAAGATAACAAGAACAACTTTGTTAACTGATAACAGTTCTTTGTTCAAGGGGCTATGTTGTCCGAAGGATGACCTTTTTGCTCATTAGCTGTGAAATGCATATTAAAGCTGACACCCTTGTATATGCTAATGAAGATTATAGGGAACATGCTATACATATATGACCATAGCACTCATCTCTCCACCCAAATCATACTACATGTCACCTAAGGGTGGGAACCTCATCGCTTTGGGGATAAAAGACAGAGAAAGAGATCATTAATCAAGGAGAGAAGAATCTGTGGAGAGAAAAACCTAAAGGCAGACGGACCAATCGATGGGCTATGTTCTCTTCCTCCACACCAAGCAAGGACACCTCTCTGGGTAAGCGCCATGCCTTTCACCTTCTGGTGGAAGTGTCCCCAGGGTGTATTATTACTGTTGTTGCTAGCAATATTAACATCAATTAGTGGCACTTTTGCAGTCAGTGCATTTATCAACAGTAATTCAGAAGTTGCTATATCTGTCACCATAATAAACTCTCTTTTCTTTACAACTTCGTGCATCTGTTTCAGTGCAAGCCCTTGGTGGGGCTCTGAAACAGGCAAACATTGACTCTGACAAGTGGCTCTATACACACATAATCATTTAGCTATAAACCGTTGACCAAGTCTGGGACTAGGACTGGTTCCAGGTGCACCTAGACTCCTCGCTGAGGAGTTTAGAAAGCAAGGGGGTCCTGTCTGAACCTCGTGACTCAACAGGAGGGCTTTCCCCAGCCACCTTGTTGAGACTTACCCCTTTTTCACACAACAGGAACTTGTAATAATGGGGCAGGGAGGGTTTGTTTATAGTGCCACAATGATTATAGAAGAAAACACTTTGTGATTTATTTTGTTAGCATGGACACAAAAAAAATTTTCAAAAGCAAATAAAGTGATTTTCCGTATTTTAACAGTTCTTCTTCAGCAAACTGAACTACTTTAAAGTTAGGTTCTTCAATTCCATTCTATGACCTTTTTTATCTAGCTTCTATGAACAGCTTACTCTTATCAATTTGCTTTTTGCCTCTTTAAAATCTGTTTTGTTTTGTTTTTTTTAAAAAAAGCTGTTGCCTGCCTTGCCCTATTTTTTTCCTCTGTACTTTTACAAGCTTCTCTGACTGAGGCTTCCTCTTTTGACCAGTAGTTCCTTAGTGTTGCACAATTAATAATGCAAATTATCTGTTCAGAGGTTCTTTGTTCTAGTCCATCCTTGGACAATTTTCCTACATTGTTTTCATCAAATTGCTATTCACTGTTACGCATTCTGGACCCCTGCAAATGCCTTTTTATTTGCAATGTCAAAAAGTGTACCGTTACTAAATATTTAGTACACTGTAAGCATCAGTTGATAACAAACATCGTAATTTTGGTCAGGTTTTGATAGAACCAATTCCCAAAACTATTTCATTTAATTTGAGCTACATGAAGATTCACAAAGAACCTGCTTTCACCATATATGAGTTTACCTAATTAAATATATCTATGCTTAAAAACTACCAAAAGTAGTAAATTATTTCAGACAAATTAAGATAAGAAATCTAGAGAAGTCATATCTACAAGAATAAGTCCAAGAAAAAAACCTGCATACTTACTCATCATTTTTTCACCTAGTACATGAAGAATTTCCAGTACTAGCCAATGAATATCCAAGTGGAGGTGTAGTAAATGCCATGATGGGGGAAAGATCTGTGTTTAGAAATATAAATATTTATTTTTAACATTTCTTCAGTGAATTCTAGATACTGCACTAAGAAACATGAAGATGGGCATACATTTTGCCTGCAGTAAACATTATGGCTATCTATGATCAAATACACTGTAACATACAAACATGCCATTCAGTTAAGGAAAAAACACACACAAACAAAAAAACCCCACAACCTTCATGACAATTAATTCTGTCTGTAGAGGATGTTTATGAAGTTTTTAATCTCATCTAAACTACAATTTAAACACAATATCTTGATTAGAGCTTGACAGATTACAACACCCTTAGTTTTCCTTTCCTTTCTGTAAAAGTATTAGGTAGTACACAAACTGCTAAAGTGCTCTTAAAAGTAATTCCAGAATTTCAATATTCTCTTCCCTAAAGTTTACTTGTAATTACTGTTTCTTTCATCAGCTCAACAGTGGCCGTACTGACAACTAAACAAAAAGATTCAACGTGCTGCTTCTCAGTGGATCATTCCTCTCCAGACAATAGTTTATACAATCTAAGACTGAAATTCCTTTTTCTCTTTCTAAAAGATTTGAAAACGTTACTTATTATACGTATGCACAAATCTTAATGGTGTCTACTTCAGTAGTGTTTAATCTTGCAGTGCCTACTTCCATGTCTGTACTTTTCTTCTTTATATGCATGATCTCTTCCCATCCAAGTCAGATTTCAGAACGTATTTTTTAAGAAGTGCCCCTCCTACTGGGAAGCTCAGAAATTTTAACCATAAGTAAGGACAAACACTGAGGAATTTTTTAAACATGCTACGCTAATTCAAGCCTACTTAGCTACCTGTAATTGGTATTATGACTTGTATAGTGCAGGGAAAAATCTAAGAGCTGTAAAACATAAAAATAAATAGATAAATAAAAACAACAACAGAAAATTCAGAGCCAAGTATGGGATGGCACTTGGTTAAAGGGAAAAAAAACCAAACTATAAAGTGTAACTTCACTTTCAGCCTGAAGAAAGATTAATTCTTATTCAGCCAAAATGTATCAAATTGAATATGTACTATTTCACAAAAAATAAATCTGAAATTATAAAAGAAATCAACCTTTGCCTGATGTTGAATAGTAAATGCTGCCAGGACACTACTAGGGAGTTCATAAAGGCGACCAATGTGCATGGTCAAACCATAAAGCTCTTCCACCAACATTGATGGTAACTTTGCTTCTAGCTCTTCATATGGATGGAGCATTCCATCATTTTCCAGTCTAGGTGGTTCCAGATACCTGAACACACAGACACAGAATGAGAAAATGGATAAGAAGCAGCTACACAAAGCTCAGCACATAAATTAGTGAATTGTGTGCAAATCTCACCTGAAGATGAAAACTTTCACATAATGCAGAAACTCAACACATTGACGCCTGATTCTCTCTGCTTCCGAGTGCAAGTTTGAAGCTTGACCTGAAGTAAAGAGATCAATAGCTTAAGGGGATATGCCCACCCATGTAACAGATGTATTCTCCACAGTAATTAAACCAGACCACTGGAAAGCCACCCTCTTTTCTGAGGACACCACTTGCAGCTCAGTGCCTTTTCAGCCAGTTATTGTGGCTGTGTCTTCTTTCCTTTGCTCTCTGAAGCTGTTGTTCTTATGGCACTACCCTCTATCTCGCACCTGCAAGCTCAAACATCATAATTACAGCAGAGATTCATTGGAAGCTACTGCCACTTGTGTGATAATCACTCCTGATTTATTTCTACACCTTGCCTTGTAGCTTTCAACTTGTACTGGAGAAAGATGAAACAGTGTATAACAAAGCAGGTGCAGTCATTTAAATACCCAATAACTACTGCTCAATAATATACACACACAACTGCTTAGCAACCAGTCAGCCTGCAACACTTGTATCTGATTAAGCATGTGCCAGTCATTGTTAAAATCATAAATGGGAACAGCAAACAAGGTGTTCGACCAGGCACCAGTGAAAGTGTTATTGCAGTAGAGGGGATGCGTGGCAAAAACTTTGTTACCTGCTGCACTGGACTGCATGTCCAGGGAAATGCAGTTCCCTTTGCTCCTCTTCCCAGATGGCCACTGGGAGGCTTCTCTTTCCTTTTCTTGCTCTCCCTCTCTCTCTCTTTCTCTCTCCCCTCTTTGTTTGCCTCATCCCCTCCAGGTAACCTTGAAGTTCACATCTGCCACTTGTTATGGACCCCACAAATAAAGTTTTATCTATATAAGCCTATCTCAACGTCTTTTGAGCAGCAACACTCACTGAGTGAAGCAAATCAACTGGTTCCAGTACTACAACATTCCAGTCTACAGCCCACTCCTCACCACATACGAAGCCATAGGATCTGCCATGGTAATGAACCAGGGGTTTAGAGGCTCCAATCACTCTGTTCTAAGGGAATTATTTATAGATATTACTGCTGATTTGTAACAATTAAATATTTTATCCTAAATTCTTGGAAGTTGTGTTCAAGCAAAAGTTTTATATTACAGTATTTCACTACAAAATCATTTGCATACTGTCAATCATTATCAATTAATTGAGTGGAACAAAACAGGAAGCATAAACTGTTAAGAACAGATCAGGCATCTAAAAATCAAGGCAAAACAACACAGAGCATAAGAGAAAATCTTATCTGGCTTCCACATTACACAGTTCTCAGTACCAAGTCTCCAAAGCTCATTAAGACTGATAGAAAATTACATTAAATGTATTATATTGATACCTGTATAAACATGTACGCACAACAAAGATTTACTGCTCTAAAACTCTAAACTGGGGTTTTGAACAGTGGCAACAGTGCATTTATCTAAAACATCAATAATATCTAATATTACAATGCATAATCAGTTTAAATATTCTAATCTTCATGACACTCCTCTACTAATAGCCTGCTTGTATCAAGGGGAACTAAGTCACAGATGTATCACAGACTTGCTCTAAAATCACAAAAAGCCTGGTGCAAAGCATAAAATCAAACAGTTTGATTTTCTAGTTTATTTGACAAGAGGAAGAACAGGATACAGAGAAGAGAACCAAGCAGATGCTTGAATGTAAGGGAAAAAGAACTACAGAATGGTTTCTTGATGTCCAACTACCCTGTAGAAGTTCAAATGCAATTTAAAATAAGGGTATTTCCATTTGCTTATTAAATGTCAACAAAATAAAACTTTTAAGATACAATCAACAAAAGCATATGAAATAAGCTTTGTGATAAATTCATACCAATGATTTAAATCAAACAAAAATAATAATGTGTTAAAATATTCACTTGTACTCTTAGAACACTATCATTTTATCTGTAATAAGAAGATGCTACAGATAGTTTACTTCTGAGTATTTACTGAACTTCTCAACTTGCTAAGTAGTTCAGCCTTCAAACTTACAATAAGCCCAAGGCTGCAATTATTCTTCAGAAACATACTGCTTCTCATGCCTTAGTATTTAACTGAAACAAAGCATTTTCTAGTGATCCCATTTTATCAATTGTGCTGTAAGGATAAATTAAGTTTGTAAATAACTCTAAACTAAGCAAATATAACTAATTTGTTTAAATGTAAGCCAAGAGAACACTGAAAGAAGTCTCAACCTTTGTAAATAAAAGTTATTGAGAGCAACTTTCTATTTTGAAGTAAATGAGTTAATACTTTTGCCAAATTCTACCTTAGGGGTGACATCTTAGCTCAAGTCAAATTACTGCGAAATTCCCCACTAAAGTAAGGTAAGGATTGCCCTGTGCACCTGCTACACAGGCAGATCAGGTTCCAAACTGACTCACAACATTTCCAGTATCCATTCCATTTTCACACTACCTTACATCACTCAGTTACCTGTACTTGTACCCTTACTGCAGGTTTATGCTGTTCTGTGGCACACCCTGTGAGCCTTTGATCAAGAGTCCAAGCACAAGTGTGACCTGTGATAATACACTTCCACAATGAAAAGGTAGTCAGATACCTATCCCAATGTCAAATGTGTTAAACTTACCAAAATCAGATGAACCTGTTTGTACTAGGTCTTCCAGTCTGTATATCTGTTGCCTAATTAAAGGAATACAAAGGTTTATGGTATTTATATAGGTAAAAGTTTAACTACATTTTAGTAAGCTCTAAATAGAACAGAGAAAGGCAAGAGGTGTTCCTTGCTTTGTATTTACGAAAAAGCTCACAGAAACCTAACTTAGGAAGGAGTATAACTGGAAAACAACAGCCACATCCAAGTGTGAAGGGGTGACAATGGATAGAATTTTACTTGTTTTTAAAACAGTAAGCACAGTAACAACAAATACAAAATTAGCTGAATATTGTGAGAGGAAAAAACAACCGCACACACAAAAACCCCAAAAGCCATTCCCTGTAAGTGTTCTTTCCATAAGCATAACTCATCTCCATATTTGACCACAGAATAAACCTGAAAGTTAGTATATACTGAGTGAAAGCCATGAGGACTAAATTAATTCACTTGTGAATGAGCACTGCTAATTTTGTCAGCAGCTTTTCCTGCTCCCTCGTTAGGGCAGTCTGCTGCTTAGCTTGAACACAAAAGATAAAGAGCAACAAATATAGTAGAGTAAAAGGAGAAAGTGCCTCTAGAAAAGTTAAAACTCAGTTCAGTTTTGGATCAGAAAGAGAGCATTTTTAAAGAAGCTGCTAACTGCCATTGCAAGGGAAAATTAAAAAAAGCTGTAACATAACATAAGTAAGCACTCAGCCATATTCTGCAGCAACTGTTATTTTCAAGTGGTCTTCAAGCGTAGTCTCCACAGAGATAACGTGGTACTGAACTGAATACACAAAAACCACAACTGTGTAAGACAGACTTTAGAAAAAAAATGCTGCATAAATTGAGGAAGGATCTCTCATTTCTTATACAGTCAAAGTAGCATCTACTGAAGGATTCAAAAACAGGATGCTTGGCTTCAACCCAGATCAAATGTTCTTGAAAAAAACCCAAACCAACAAATAAATTCAAAACCAGGAGGTGCCCACGAGAATCCAAAAACCCAGGTTGTAACCTGCATACTAAAGGACAGGCACACATTAAAAATATCTCCCTTAGCTCTTCCTTCCTTGGATAAAATCATATCAGCTACCCAAGATTACCTTCAGCCATTTAGGTGGGTTGTGGGGTTTTTTTTTGATTGGTTGGTTTTTTTTTGTTTTGAAATCAAAGCTGAAATTCTATATGAATTTTGCAAGTATTTCAACCACGTAGAAAGGAAGTCTAAAGCAGGAGGACTTTATGAAAGAGGGCTGTTGAGGCTGAAGGTTAGAGAGGGAGTGTCAGAAAGAAGCCACACAGAAATAAAACAAAAAACAAAACCAAACCACTCTCCACTGAACTGACAAAAGACAGAATACAGCAGGCTGATAAAACAAAAGCACAAACCAGGCTTGAGAAGTGTAACAAAGATGACATCAGTTAAATATTTCATTTTAATTTCTACCTGCATTTGTCATTTGTACCTCAAAGATTTATCCTCATGGTCGTTAATTATGAAATCATTTGATTCACAAATAAATAGTCTGATAGTTAAACCAGTACTTCTGTTTATTAATCAAAGATATATTGTATTAATATACCCATTTAAATGGTTATATAGCTCCTACTCAATTTGACTCACACATCTTATAAAATAATCACAGGTAAGAATTCTTTTCACTGTACAATTAATGCTTTTTGTATATTATTTATTACAACACTTAAAATATTAAATAACAGTCTTTAATATTTACAGGCACATTAAAAAAACTAGGTTTCTGTAAGCATGCATTTAAACATAGATATTAGCTGTACTTTATAAATTGAACTATTTACAGCCAACTTGTCCTCAAGAATCATTACAACTTGTACTTAATATGTATGATTTCTAGAATGGAAAAAGGAGTTTTCTGACTTTCAGTTGTCAACTGGTCCATAAATGAAAGCATTTCATTTTATGACTGAACATATGAACTGAAAGAGAGAATATCTTTGCAGGACTCATCACACCAAAAGACATCTTAGCAACCAAACCCTCAAAGGCAAAAGTTAGCTGGAATCTATTATTTCTACCAGTTCAGTAGGTTTTAAAACACGTATAGCTTGAATAAGTTAAAAACCACTATAAAATATATTACGCCTTATGTTAATCTCTACTGCAATTACAGAACAGTTTATATTACAGAAAGAAAACCCTATTTGATTCAACAGATCAACCACATCTCTGGCTCACTGCCCAGTGATTGTTTGTTAATGAACAGTTAAACAGATCAGACTAAATGCTGAAAAGCATACAGAGTTTCTTTAACCAAGTTATCCTCCTGTCTCCTTCATTATCAGATTTTTAATTTATTTATTTATTTTTAAATCACAGTGGAGTCAAAGCTTGCATCAAACAAGCAAAGCTAAATAATACCGGTTTGAATATACCTCCTGCCGTCTATGTCATCATGTTTCAATAAGCCAGACCCTATTCATGATGTTTCACATCATGCCCTTGGTCATACCCTGAAGGGATGAAAGAATCCACTACAATCAAAGGAATGATGGGATATATCACATATATTTGTGGAATCATACAAAAGCTGCTCTCCCATCCACTCTCTGTATGTGCTGTACATCCTGCAGATTATCACTAGCAAAGAGGATTATCGGTGATCTGTGTATTTGCATGGACCTGACTTAAACATCTACATTGAATTAGTCAAACACTGAGTAACTGTATCTGAAGAGATTGCTCAAGCTATCGTAATCCAAACAATTGAAGAATTGAACAACTGAAGAAAGTGCTGCATCCCGCATCCGCAGTATTTCATTTTAACCTCCACTTTTCTTTATGCACAAAAAAAGGACTTAAAATCTTCAAAAGACAACTTTAATCATAGTGGTAGCACAATCTCATTCAAGGAAATCTTATATAGTTTATTCATATATTCTGAATTCTTCTAAATTAATCACAACACTGTTGTAATAACTATACTTAGCAATTTTTATCTGGTGATGGCAGATATGCACCACACTGCTTAGAAACTTAATAATAAATCACATAACATTAAAAATCTGTGCTACAAAATTTACTTCTTCCCATAATTCTGTCTGTGTCTTATCCAACACTTACTGGAGTGTTAGATAGACAACATAATCCTTTTGGATGCATTGCACAGCCCACGATATTTTATGATATTTCAAGTTCTTGATAATAAAGTTTGTGTTTAAGGTGGGTACAATCACAGAAGTGGATTAATTATAAAATACATTAATATTATCATACCTAAGTAATCCAAAAAGAAGTTCACAGGATTCAACTAATGCTGTTTCAGTAACCCACTGAAAGCCAAACATTTCCACTACATCTTCTTCATAGTCATTTGGAGAAGGATCTAGTTTCAGCAAAACCCTATAAAACAGAGCCAACAATATTCATGCATTCCCCCGCAATAAACCCATATTATACAGTATCTACAGCTGGCTTAATGTATCACAGATACTTTAACAATATATCAGCAACGTGTACACTATAGATAGGAAGGAGTAGCAGTGCTCTCAAAAGACAGTTACACCTTTCATGTCCTATGTATTACATTGCCATAAAATATGACAACTCCTAGTTTCAAGAGCATAAAAACATTATATAGTTACAAGGCACAGTATATTTTAGAAACAAATAAAAATTAACAAGCTACCACCTTGTAGCATCTTCAATCTTCCAAAGGAGCTAAGACTTAACATACACTATCCTTAACAGAAGAGGCTGCTACGTTAGATAGCATGCTTCACTTAATGTATGTTTGGAATCCATCTCAATGTACGCTACATGCCTCATAATTAATGCTAGAACATACATTTGCTCCTTTATATACATTTAATAATCACAGAATCACAGAATCCTAGGGGTTGGAAGGGACCTCGAAAGATCATCTAGTCCACCCCCCCTGCCAGAGCAGGTTCACCTACAGTACATCACACAGGAACGCATCCAGGTGGGTTTTGAATGTCTCCAGTGAAGGAGACTCCACAACCTCTCTGGGCAGCCTGTTCCAGTGCTCTGTCACTCTCACCGTAAAAAAGTTTCTCCTGATATTCACATGGAACCTCCTATACTCCAGTTTACAACCATTGCCCCTTGTCCTATCATTGGTCATTACTGAAAAAAGCTTTGCTCCATCGTCCTGACACTCACCCTTTACATAGAACCCACTGACAAAAACACATTAATAAAAGCACACTTTTATGTAGGTGAACTGATTGGGGTGAGAAAAAGTGACTTAACTAAAACTAAGATGAGGTCATGACTACCCTTTGCTCTGGCTAAAGGGAAAATAAAATAAAAATTAACATTTTACTCAAAGTGGAGAAAATCAGACATCTGTATAGATCGTTAAAACATTACTAATTGTGCACATATAAAAATATTTCACAAATGTGCTTTCAAAAAAACCCCAAAATAACAGCAAGCTGTATAATAACGACACTACCACCAAAGCAAATTATTCAGAATTTTCCCACTGTCTGTCATAAAATAAACTGGCACAGGTGAAACTGAATTCACTAAGATACAAGAAATATTTATATTTTTTAAAAAATAAAAATAAAAATTTACAGGGCAAGTACTTGGTTTTCATTATATTACACACCAAATTATGCATGATTACCAATTCAGTTCTCAGAGGCAAAAAGAGCATCTGCTGAATAATCTGCTCAATCTCCCACAACACCTGTAGTTCACTTGGTAGCTGCCTAAACATTGGTCTGTTTTGAAGACTTTAGCAATTAAATCCCATTACTCCTGTTCTAGATAATAAAGGTAGGCGAGTCCCTCACACCCAGGCTTTTCCAAGAATTTACAATCCAAGTAGACAAGATGAATAAATGACAGGAGAACAGTATTATCATGACTGTAGTGATATGGGAAGCTTGTATGTAGATACAAGCTCTGAAGTGAGACGTCACATGAAATAGTTTGTCATGAACTGCTTTGTCAGTGTAGAATCCATTACTGATATGTTCATACAGACACAGGCTCCCTCAGTCTTTTACTTGACATAAATTTGAATAAACGTGCCCTGATCCAACAAAAAAAAATGTGATAAATAAGGTAGGGAACAGGGGAGGTGCAGCAGAACCCCCTTTAAGGCTTTACAGAATAGGCTGTGGAAATGAAGGTTAAAAGACCTCAAAGTAACAACACAAAATATGAGGTTTCACAGGAGGACAGACAGACAGAGAGATTATGCTTTCGTAGGAAAACAAGACAAATCTGCAAATGGCACAGAAAACAGTAGTGGAACATCTCCCTTATGAGGAGAGGCTGAGGGAGCTGGGTCTCTTTAGCTTGGAGAAGAGGAGACTGAGGGGTGACCTCATCCATGTTTATAAATATGTAAAGGGTGAGTGTCAGGAGGATGGAGACAGGCTCTTCTCAGTGATGACCAGTGATAGGACAAGGGGAAACAGGTGCAAGCTGGAACATAGGAGGTTCCAGATGAACATAAGGAAGAACTTTTTCACTGTGAGAGTGACAAAGCACTGGAACAGGCTGCCCAGAGAGGTTGTGGAGTCTCCTTCACTGGAGACATTCAAAACCCGCCTGGATGCATTCCTGCGTGATGTACTGTAGGTGAACCTGCTCTGGCAGGGGGGTTGGACTAGGTGATCTTTCGAGGTCCCTTCCAACCCCTAACATTCTGTGATTCTGTGTGAAAACTAAGCTGGATCACAGACAATAAAGAAGATATTAATTAAGCCAAAGTAACATTTCAGAATCTCATGGAAAATATTTATTTGTTATGCATGTAACTTCTGAAGCTTAAATCCAGAATGCATGCAAAGGTAAAGCTTTGAGAAAGATGGTCTTAAAGCTACAAAGGACAGTCCCAGCAATCTGGGGAAGCTGGGCAGAGAAGGTTTGTTTCTATCATGTGGAAAAGAGAGAAAGAGCCAGCATCGAACAGAGAATATGACTGGAAAAACCAGTGCTGCAGCCTTCTCAGAAATATAGAGGGTCTTAGATGCTGTTGCCCAACAGGTCAATTTTGAAGTGTCCTAACAGGCCTGTAACAGGTTCTTTATAATATCTTAAAGTCTATGATCTGGACCTAGAACACTGTTCAAATCAGTGCATCAACACAACTGCCCCTCTTGCTTTTGTATACCACAAAAGTTGATGTCAGGAGCAGAGCTGAAGAAACTGATCAGGAAACCTGCAAGCCTTTAGAGGCACCAAACACCAGTGGACAGAACATCTTAGAAGCGTATTACATTTGTAACTCAAAAAACCCTCATACCTCTTAAGAGACCCAATTGCTAAATAAGACCCTGCAGAGAGGCTTCTCCCTCCATTTTGGTTGTCAAAAGCACAGGAAAAACAGGGTGGGTTTGAGTTCTCATTCTCCATTTCCATCGCCATCTCCAAGCTGTCAGTGAGAAACAGGGGTGTGGAGGAAGCTGCAGAGTCATCGTCCATTGTTTCCACCTGATCCAGAAAATAAATGGATAAATTAAAAATGACTCATTGCTTTCCTTGAAATAATTTTCTCACTATTACAACTTCCCATAATCCCTCAACTCGAGTGACAGCATAGATCCGTAACAACCTGTAACATCGAACTAACAGAGAGACACCACCAAGAAAGGCAATCACGGCCTCATGCCCTGCCACACAACTCTGCCACTTTGTGCAACTTCATCTTTCTCCATCACAACCTGTTCAGGGAATCACATCAGTGAAACGCTAACCCCGCAAAAACCAAAACAGATTCATTTGCTTCTGGTTTAGCTCTCTAAACTGACTACTCATGAGGTTAGACTGGCACCAGGGTAAAATAAGAGGCAGCAATGCATTACAAGGCAGGGGTGAGCTACTTCCGGCAACACTTGATTTTGTGACTCGAGTAGCTACGGTATGAAAATACATCATGCATTACAGGCTCCCAGTTGTCCATGACTTTAAGATAATATCACAGGTCAAGTGCCTTCTAAGAAGCAGTAAACACACCCCACATGATTATTATGAAACCCTGAAATGTTAAGGTTATAAAACTCAGACAATAATTCTGACATAGCTCAAGTTGGAAGTTTCTATTCAAAAAGTCTGACTTCCCAGGAATTTGACAATAAGAGAAGCAAAACCAAAAGGAGAAGAAAGATAACATCCGAAAGAAGTTCACTGCATACTTGACACTAGGGAATGAATATTTTATACAATGTATAGAAAGAGTAGAACTAGGGAACAGGTGTCATAGAGTTCTATAATAATACACAAACAATATAATTAAAACCATTACCTCTAAATTAAGTTTTCAGTTTAATTGCTGGCAGTTTTTGATAGTGTTCTTGCAGAAGCCAGTTTACACCATGGCCAGAGGTTGGTAACACAGAGGCTTGACTGAAAAACGAGCTCAAGGGAAAAAAGAGACCGTTTCTGTCCTACTTTTCCCCATTCCCCCGCATCCCTGCGGTGCTGTGGGCTGTGCAGCAGCAGGATGGATGACTCCAGCTCTCCAGCCGGACCCCCGGTGTGTCCGCACGGCCGGCAAGGCACAGACACCCGGCGAGAGGGAGCGCCCTAGATCAGAGAGAGTTTTTAAGCAAAGTCTGTTCAATTTAGGGTATCAAAACCACCCCACACGATAGAAAACACTGAAAAAGGTACAAAAAGCGCGGCCATGGCGGCCGCAGCTCAGGTCCGTGCTGCCCCCGCCCGCCGCACCCCGGCCCGGCGGGACCGCCCGCTGGCTCTCGGGCACCGCGGCTTCCCGG
>VZRW01006972.1:204288-272640 GCA_013398125.1 Aegotheles bennettii
GCCGCCTGTGCGCCCCCCCCGGCACCCCCGGTCCCCGGCACGGGCCGTCTGCTTCCCTCGGCGTCAACTCCCGCCTGCCCGCCCCCGGCTCCTGCCCCCTGCACCCCGGCCCTTCCGCCTTCCCCCTGCTGCGGCCGCGGTCCCAGCCGCTGCCGGTACTCGGCGGGTGCTTCCTCGCCCAGTGCCCAGTCCCGGTGGGGGTGGCCGCAGCCCTCGCCCCGCCCCAGCAGCCCCCGGCGCGGTCGCTGCTCGCCTCGGTGCGTCCCTGGGCTGCCCAGGTTGGCCGTGGCCACTTCGCACCTGACCGCCACCATCTTGCCGCTGCTGTAAGCCCCGGGTCAGGCTGCTGCTCCCTCACCTCCGTGTGCAGCAGCTGCCCGCCATCTGCCTCCCGCTCCCCTCTCGGAGCCTGTACCTGAGCCTCATTGCCCTTCTCCTCCACCACCACGGTTCCCTCATCCCTGTGCTCCCTCACGGCCATGAGGTCCTGACCAAGACCAAGAGTTCCTGGTCTTCTCTGACACCTCGCACACCCTGACCCACCCTTCCCATGTCCACCAGGTCGGGCTGCTGGCTGGAGGCACAAGCGATTCCCACCAAGCATGGGCAGTGGTGTTGGATACCCTCGAAGTTCCAGCTGGCTGATGTTCTTCTCGTTTTACCGGAGCACCTGCGCTGGGTGTGACAGCCACCTCTGAACAGGGGCCTGGGGTGAAGTCCTCTAACCTGGCATAACTTAACTTAAAATACACCCTATGCATCTGGTGGCTTCTGGGTCTTTTTAATAATTATTGCAGTATTTTGGTTTGCCTAGGTTGAATTGAATTTCAAAACGCTCTCCCAGTTTTGCTTTTGCTTTTTTTTTGGGGGGGTGGAGGGGGTGGGGGTAGTGTAAATTGTCAGCAGTGCACAAGAACTTGATCCTAACAAGAAAGTTGTTATAAAAAGTTTTGCTGTCGCTGCTACAGCTCGTGGTGAAAACTCTCCTGTGATTAAAAACGCTTTGTTTGGTCCTGTGTCTGCAAGAATCCCTCATTTCCTTCTTTAAATTCCCGTCTAATTAAAAAAACAGTACATCATGGTTAAATAAAACTGTACCCAGCATAACCCTGATTTCCATATGCAGATTTATCTGCACTGACAGCCCCCTCTCCCTCTCTTAGTCTGTTTCCTCTCTCCCTCCCTCTCTCTCCCTCTTTCTCTTCACCTCTCTTTCTCTTCTTCTCAGTCTTTTTGTCTCTCTTTATGTCTATTGCATTATGCCTGAATAATTTTCAGCCTTTTTTTTTTCCTCTCCTCTTGCACGCACACGCTAAAATAACTAGACAAAGATGCAAGGTGGTTGCTGCAGTCCCTGCTCCTAGGACAAAACCAAGAAAGCTCGTGATTACAATGCCACTTTTCCTTCTTTTTTTTTTTCTTTTTTTTTTTCTTCTTCCCCACCCATGCTCGGTGATTAAACTTCCCTAGGATGGGGAAGAAAAAGGAGCTGGAAATTAAATAGGGTTGAGGAAAAATCCCATTGTGGCAGCTGCAGCCAGCGGTGTCTGCTGCCAGATGTGCCAAGGTTCCTGGGGTCCTTGACACCAAAAGGCAGTATTAAAATATTTGAAGACAAAAGCTGCATCCTCAGTGATCATTTTCTTTATTTAACATGGCAGCAGGCGCCGTGTGAGGGAAAATCAACACGCTGGATGTTGAATTGGACTTTTCTCCTTTCTAGGATGAAAGGATGTTATCTATCCCGTGCCAAGAGGGAACAGAGGTAAGAGAGCTGATCCAGCTCCTGCTTTTTCGTAGTATATTTCCTGAGCATCTTTTCTGAAACAACCTGTGTATATATCTGTGTGTATATATTTCTATATTTCTGTGTTTGTGTATTTCGGTATTCAGTTTCAACTCAGTAAGTGGTAATTTTTTTTCTGTCTTCACATCAACCCAGAGAAAGTTTAATTCACAATATATATTCAGAGCTGTTCGGAAGGCTCGGTTTGGGGGGGGGGGGGGGGGGCAGGATTTCGAATGTGGTTTTGTTTCCAGAGAAGACTTCAGCAGTGACATCATGGTCGACTGCTGATATTAAAACAGATTTTGAAAGACTTTTTTTAAAAACAAAACAAAAAAAAGCCAGTAGCTTTGAGATAAGAAATTGTGCTGGAGATTCATATGCTCTATTTTTCAGTTGCACTCTAAATATTGGAAGTCTTATGAAAGCGATAGTGAGGCGGTTTTATTATTATTATTTCTAGCACAGAAGCGATGAATGCTGCATAATTAAGTACAGTATTTAATTTGGCTGTTGTGAAGCAAAAGAATAAGGTAATAATTTTTATTGTACTAATCAGACTCAAGATGTTCTCTGTGTTAATTGGGTTAAAAAAATTGCAGTACTTATTAGAAATTCTAATTTCACAATGCAGCACTGACAATAAGCTCAGCCAGTGAATTATTCACATCTTTAATTTGCTCTCTTAATGACAGTGTTCTGTAATCAGAGTGCAGAGACTGCTTCCTATGCATTATGTATGACGTTCGGGACTTAAATGCAGGACATTATGAAGCCTCTCAGTGGCTCAGTAATTAGTTTTCCACAAGACAGGACTTAGATATTCACAGATAAAAGTCTACAGTTGAGATAATGTTAAGGTGGTGACTCATGCTAACAAAAGCAGGGAAGTTCAAATTTAATGCTGAAACTGTTCTCCGTTCTCCCTCATTGTACGTAGGTGCAGGGGGAGGGGAAGAAAGTCTTCAAAACTAGCCTGCCGTGGTGAGTACGCTGGGGACAGCCCACAGGGGCAACCTGGGGGCTCATTTCACGTTGGAGCCGCGTTTTTGACAACTTTACTGGTCGGAGGGTGGAGGCGGAGGTGCGTTTTGTGTGTTTTTTAAAGGTTGTGAAAAGGGCGATAATGTACGCACCATCAGAGAGCAATCATCAGTATGAGAGATTAAATGAATATTAAAGTTTGTTTTTTTCTGAAGCACAGGCTTTTGTAACTTTATCAAATTATGATGCTTTGAATAGGAGCTACTTTGTTATGTGGAGAAACTTTGAGAACACCTGATGCTTGCTATATTGCTGTTGTACCTATTTCAGCTGTCATGGTCTTTACTTTCTACACATTTTAGAAAGCATGTTATTTTTCTAACAGTTTAGTTCTCAGCATCCAAAAAGTGAATCATAATGCAGGTTTGTTATTTCCTTGGACTATTCACCTGGTGTTACATCAGATGATTTAAATGTAGGGAATATGCATAGTTATGTAACTTTCCTAATTCTATTTGCTGTTTATTATAGAATAAAACCCAAAAATACTGAAATGAAGTTGGAGAATGTTACTTTTTACATACTTGGTCTCTAGTCAGACTGGCAGCTCTACATTTGTCTTGAGTTCTCACATTAGAACAATAATAAATTTTTACTGGAAATAAAATATCTGACTAGAGAAGGTTACTTACGTACTTTGTGTTAACTCTCTAAAGACTACTCTGAAATAAACATATTCTTGCACACTGTTTACAGAACTGCAATTCTAATTATTAAGGATGATCTGCCAATAAAAGTTTTAGGCTTAAGTTTAAAAAAAACCAGTAAAGATTCCAACTTAATAGTCAAGTATAGACCTGGGATTAAGAATTTTGAGTACATCTAGATTTTAGAAGCAAAGTATTTTAAAGCTAATTATTTTAAAAAATTTTCACCAAAGACTACATCTGGAATTCAGTGTTACCAGCAGCTGTTACTAGTGTTGTCTGGCCTTAAGGCCATGGGACAAGTTATTAAGTCATTGCTCTTAGCAAGCAAGGTGCTATACACTGTGACATTATGTTTATGCATAGTCCAGTCCTGCAAGTAATTCTAGTTAAACTGTTGAATAAAGAAGCTGCAGATTAGATCAATGTAGCTAGGTGATCCCTAGCTTGAAGATTGTATCAGAATCCAAGTGATTGTCTACACGAAGTAATTGATTGAGTCTTTTGCAGAATATGACTTTCATTCCAAGACAAGATCCTACAGCAAGTGAAACTGTAATGTGGTATCACTGTCACTACATAGCTACATTTCTTCCATCACTTCAGCATGGAATCTTACAGTTGAAAAGGACTCCAAGAAGGCATCATGCCTACCCCCTCATTCTTCTTCAAAGCCAGCATCAATAAAATCTGTCTTTTTTAATGAATGCTTGCCTGTCTTCGTAAGGATTT
The DNA here is from genome assembly GCA_013398125.1 of Aegotheles bennettii. Lineage (NCBI taxonomy): Eukaryota > Metazoa > Chordata > Aves > Caprimulgiformes > Aegothelidae > Aegotheles > Aegotheles bennettii. The sequence goes on from VZRW01006972.1 coordinate 208,498, forward strand.
GTTGTAGTTACTTACCCAAGTAATCTATTCCAGCATTTCACTAGTCTTCCCATTAGAAAGTTTTTCCTGATCTCTGATCTTAAACTTAACTTCTGAAAGTAAATTACTTGAACCTATTGGTTTTTGCATGGTGATTACAGGGAATTTATTCTCCTCTTTGCAGCAGACTTGTACATATTTGAGATTCTTAGTCATACTTTCACTGTGTTCTTCTCTTAACCAATCCCAATTCATTGTTTTCTTCTTTATAGAAAAAAAGTTATTTTTTTCTTGTACTTCAAATCAGTAATTCTTCTTGCTGACCTCTGGCCTCTCTCTCCCTGTTTCTTCTTCCTTGAAATTCACTGTTTCAGACTAGGGCATAATATTTCAACTGCCATATAAGTTCTGCCTCTTCATTTAATGAGAAGTAGTTTGTCATTTTTGTTGTTTTCTTAAGAAAATCTAACAGTATGACTTGCACATTATGGATGCAATGACATTTATTAATCCAGGAGACAATCTAGTACAATATGAAAAGATGCAATGTGTTTGAGTAGATTTTTCATTCAGTGGTTTGTGCTCCCAGCAAGAGTCTTCATGGACATACTATCCAATAGCCTTAATTCTCATGGAAGTGTCTATGACTGACCTGATTAGTGATGTCAGATATGGGCCATCATACTGAAAAGAATAGCTGTTTAGTCCTCACAGGCTTGTTTGAAGAAGCACTAGTGGAGAGTCAAAATTTTAGCCTGTGCCCCTGTTGTAAAGCAGCTTGGGTGGCCAAAAGTTTTTTAAATCTGAACTTTTCTGCAAAACTCCAGCCAGACTGGACAATCTGAGTTTTAGGCCCTGCAACAGTAAAGTGAGAAGATTTTTTTTGTGAAAGTGGCAAGGGTATTAATGGCAACCAGAAAATAAGGTCCAGCGCTAGCTGACGAAAAGATGAACAATATGTTTTAGTGGTGTTGTTGGGTTTTTTTTAAAAAAAAGGTTTGAAAGTTAGGCCACTCTAACTAGTCTAGCAGATTCATTCTACATATGAGCTATGTAACTTGGAAAGAGCAAATTGTTGTGTACCCAGTCTGTTAAAGTGGAGGTCAGTTCATTCTTAGCTCTATGGAAGGAAGGGCCTGCTATCATTCCTAGGTCAGAGGAAGACAGTTCATGCTATCCTTGAGTTGTCATGGTGTGGGAGGAGAACAGCATTTCCAAAGCCGAAATGAAAGAGTCATGTCTGAAGAATTAAAGATGACTTGCGATGTTTCCAGGGGATCAGGGTTAATATAATCCAGTCATGAAGACATAGTGGCTACCAAAGAAAATTTTAAAGACCTTTATGTGATTGTACAGGCATGTATTTCATATATTGGAATGTAATCCTTTTACAGTCCTCTTACTTGCCTATAACTTTCCATATTCAGGAATACTGCAAGTTTTTGTGAGGGATCTGATTCATATTTCTGTATTTGTTCTTATATCAAAAAGCTAGGGAAATAGTTTTAACTCAGTGCAATTTTTAGTGATAGCTCTAATAAAAAGTTAAGAAAAATCCATCCATAATGTATTTCCAGGAGTTGTATTTTGTGCTTTTATTTACATTGCTCCAGGCTCAAGTACATAAGTATTAGGCTCTGAAGTGGTATGATGAGTTAAGTATTTCCAAATATCTTCTTCTTATCTAGTCTAATAATGCAGTCCTTTCATATGCGTAATTCCCAAGAAAACCAGTGGGAGTACTACATTGTAGAAGGAATAATGGGTACATATGCCAGGGTATCTCCCTTTTGGGTCATTATTTTAACTTGATTGACAAAGAATAAGGTTAACCAAAAGAAACAAATATTGAGAGTAGAGGGAAAGTTATTGATAATATTTTGAATTCCAAATTCATCTGTTTCTTCACTAAAGGACATATGCCAATGGAATAACAGTAATCAAAATATCTGATAGAAATCTCAAATGCATTTACATTCACCAGTGCTTTCCAGGAAATATTTCTCAAGTAGATCATATTCATTCTAGTCAGTAAAAATCTGTGTAATTGACTCAATATTAAGAATTCCAACCTATATATAAACCCATGTATATATTATATGAAGTAGTGATAAATATTCATACTGTAACTCAGTTTGAGCTTTTTTGCAAATTCAAACTAGAAATCGCATAATGTATTGTATGAGTTCATATACTCAATCTTCTATAAATTGTAAAACCATAAAACTTTTCAGTTCTTATCTGCATCTATAGTAGGCCAGAAAAAATAGTCGTAAGAATACTTAATATTGCACAAAAGCATCTTGCTGCTTCCAGCTGGCTTCTCTCCTGTCTTGTCATTTATACATACTTTCTGTACCTACTCTTATGCTAGGAGCCACTTCATATCCTCATTAAACTCCAGCTTTCATTGCTTGCTTGCTAATCTTTCAGCCATTCTTCTTAAACTCTTCCCTGTGCTTGATTTGAAGCTCAGGAGGCTTTTACTATTCCCAAAGCATCCCTCCTTAAAACTCTGTTGTTATGTTGACAACAGTGAGATTGCTGATGTCCTTGTGATCTCTTCCTATCACAACATCTTTTTTCATTGTTTTCTCATAGTATCCCATTTCTTGTCTCCTTATGTTTAGATTGCAAGGTCTCTGGTGAAAGCAGTTTTTCCTGTGCTTGTAGAGAGCGCAAAACAGAAGGCTTTTAAACTCTGTCTTAATACAATGAATAATCATAACAGTAATAATAGAAATAATGGGTGCATTTTATAATTTTAATTGCTACACTTTTAATCTCTAGTAACACAGACAGACTTTTCAACTCCTAACAATTTTGCAATAGAATTCCATCTGGGTCCTGGAAAGTTGGCAGGTTAGGGCAGTAGGAAACTAAGAAAGGGACTGAATGCAAGCAAAGCAGAATTTATTCTCAAAATATTTCTCTTCAGTGCTCTCTATTTATTATCTTTGCTTCTCCGATGTAATACTTCATCCAAAAGACCTCAGGTCCAGTAATAATTGTGCTGAAAGCTTTTTGGCTCTTGGGTACATAAATTGTTTCTGTTGTGTGGTACACAGTTGTAATTCAGACTCTCTGGGTACAGCTGAAGGATTCTGTCATTCCAGCTGTAGACTGAGGGCTTTTTTTGCCAGAAGGAATATCTTTGGCTGAGTGGCTGTGGTAGAGCAAAAAATTTCTGTGAAAAAGAGACATTATAAAGCTGTGGTGGGGGTACTGTGGTGCAAAGAAGGAGCGTGGTGTTGAAAGGCAATGCAACTTGCTGGCAAGGAGATCCATGAAGGGTTGCTGGACAAGGAAGGACATAGAAATGTGTTTGAAATAAATAGGACTATTAAGAGCTGTGAGAGCTTGTCTACAGGCTTTAGAATCAAGGTCAGACTGAGAGAAGACTATAGAGACTAGGCAAAGTCAAGAGGAGCTTCTTCAGAGAGTGAGAAGGAAAAGATATTGCACAGTCCTGGAAAGAACCAGTGCTTTTACGATGTTGCCATACACACATATTCTAGATGTTGGAGGATGGATTTCTAACTATTAGTGTTTTTATGTACTGTGTGTTGGTAGTGTCAAATGTGAAGGGATACTTGTGGAAGTGGAAGGCACAACTCTGGATCCAGTATGAAGCTTAGCAGGATCCTCTGGCTAAACCATATCACAAATCTTTTAGTGCAGAATTTTTGAAAACAGAGTATTTGCTTTACCACCACTGCGTGGATTTGGAGGTGACAGTATTTGATGACGATGATGATGATCTAGAAAAGAGCATATTTTTGTGAGGGCAGCTATCACTCTCCAACTTACAGTGTCTAGTACTGGGAAACAAGGCTGGGTTCCTGCTTTGCTGGTCAGCAAAGTTCTTTTTCTCCTGGCTTGTCCAAAGGCTGCAAATTTACAAAGTGTATCAGTGATCTGTGTGGATATGAATGTGGTCACCACACAAAGGTAGTCTGAGTGTAAACCACATTTCCAAAAGGTGTCTAGGGAGCAATTACACTTTAACCAGTGTAATTTGAGAATTGCAATAATCATTGAAGAAAATGGATCTCCGATAAACTTCATCTGTGGTTTCCAAAAGTATACTGTTTTGTCCATTCTTGTGTTATATCAGTAATAATCCTTTTTTGTTTTGTCAGTGCTGTATGCTCTTTGTCTCAATATAACCTGCTAAAAAGAAAATTTTGGATGACTGTTGGATACTTAGCATTACTTCAAAGATTTTGAATTAAAAAAATCTGTTGATTTTTATTTTCCCCATTGAATTTTATAGTAATATTTATATTATGAAAGAAGAAAGTGCCCTGCATATCTCAGGTCCTCATTTAGCAACTTAGAAAACAGAGATGTCATTAGCAAAAAGGATACAAAGGCAATGGCTCAAATTCAGTTTCTTGTTCTACATAGCTTGTCTGTATAACTTCAGGAACTCAGCTTGTCCTTGTATCTTAATAGGAATCTGTAAAAAAAAATGCTTTTAAAAATGTATGTAGAAATCAGTACAGGTTGTCTGAAGATGAGCTGTTAGCCAGTACCACTTTTCATTGGTTGATCTCAAAGCCTTTGCCAAAGTAAATGAGCCTAACCTTCATTTTGCAGATGCTCTGGCTACCTAATTTGTAAAACATGGGTGTAAAATGATGTAATCTTTGTTTTGACAGCAACCACTTAAATAAATATGGTTGAAACAGACATTCTGGCTGAAGAGTTCATAATAGCAAATTTCAACATGAATGTACAAAGGAACTATTCTGAAGTGTCTCTTACGGAGAAAAAAAATGGAAATTTTGTTCCCAGTATCTGGTATCTAGCTTTCAAAGGGCACGGTCTGTATGATAACTGAAAATAATGCTACTGTTGTGATCCTATCTCTAGATGTCCCTACTACGATCTGAATATGAGTTGTACTATCCTTTCTGCAGAGGAAGGTTGTATGAGATAGGAGGGTGATGATGGTGTCTGATGACTAGGTCTGAAATGTCTAGAAGCAAATTTCTTTCTGGCAAGAGAGGAGGGGAAGTCTGTCTGTCTGCCACTGGAGTAATTTTCCACTTTGTGAATTGCCTTATATTTCATTCTGGCTACAGTATTTTTAGTGAACACATATACACACACAGAAGCTGCAACAAATTATTTTTTTTTAAAGATTTCTCAGGTTTCCCGATGAGAGTTTTATACTGTAATTTGTCAGGTATGCTTATATGACTTAGAAGTACATTAAACTTTCCTCATTGTCAGTCTGACATATGAATTTTGAGCTTAGAATAGTTAAAGTAGAGAGTAGTGAGAAAAAATCAACAGCCATCTCAAATCAAGCTTAAACTACAGAAATGTAAATACATAGTCATGAAAACTGTATTGGAAAGTGTATCTCAAATTAACTAGTGGGCATAAGTAATGAATCATATCCAATTGCATGTTGTATATTCTAATAGATTTAACAGTACTTGCCAAAATACAGAAACTGCTATTTTTGAAAAGTGGAAATTGTACAATGCTATTACATAACAGACTATATCTAATAATTTCAAGTAGGTTGATAGAAGCTGTAAGATTGTTCTATAATTATGCTTAGAGCTAACCACTTTTAGTCAACCTTATACAGTAAAACAACACTCCAAAGATATTTTAATTTATCTCCTGATCAGATTGATGTGTTTTTCAATATATGGCTATCCTTTGTGGACTCAGTAGAAAAATAACCTCTCCCAGTTAAGTGCAAATACAAGCTGAATGTTCCAGGAGATCGTGACAGAAAGGACTGAGGCAATGGTCCACTCTTACCACTATTGCTTTTGGAAAAAATGCGTTTTCAAAGGTGTATTGGATGAATGGTATTTGTGTTTCACCAAGAGAGGAACTGTAAGTAGCCCTTGCAACTCAGCATATAAGGCTGAGCCTTGCACTTTGATAGGAAAAGCTCTTGTATAGTCCCTTGTCCTGGTGCATCAACAAATACAGTTCTCAAATATGGTTATTTAAGAGGTTTTAAAAAATAACAGCTGGTTTTTTTTTCTTCTGTCTTCAAGTTTTGAATATACAGTTTGAGACATTTCAAAGTGACCAAGCTTTCCAAATCTTTATTCTTTGGAAATTGTTTCTTGTTTCTAAAGTTTTAGAGTTCACATTTCTGATCACTTTTGACTATTTTGTCCTTGATTTTTAGTATTTACCTAAGTGATACTTTAGATATTCACAGGAAGGCAGGAAGCATTTTTAAATAAATGTTTCCAGTATCTTTACTAATTGAATCTGTTGTATATTGGCACAGTGATACAGCCTTTTTGAAATCAATACCGTATCTTAATGCTTCTTAGAGCAAGCTATTATTAGCACTGAAATCAACTAGATATACCAGATAATTATAGCTACACAAAAGCCATCTATCCATTATAAGTAAACAGTATGATAATTAACCCACAATATTTATGAATAACCCCTAAACTGAGGGTCAGTCAAGCTGATGAAGTCATATTTGAAGTGCAAAGACATTCACTAGGGTCTCAAAAAATAATATCACTGAATTAGCATATTGTTTTGTCCAAGCCAACACATTGTTCTTAAAGCAAATATCTGTTGTACCTAACATCTGACCTAAATGATAGGTAGTGAACTTAAAAACAGTGTGGCATTGTAGCAAAATACAAGTTTCCTTACACACTGTATGTTTCTAGCTATTTGCAGCACTTCTTGGCACAATGTTAGGAAGAGCAGAAGATTGATAAAATACTTCAATTCCATACCATTTTTTGGACATGGTTTATGTGCATTATTCCTGATGATTAAGAGCAGTAAGAAATAAGTTGCCTGTCTTGGTGATTAAAATGAGACTTGTAGAAGTTCGGTGCCTAAATCATAGAAAAAAAACCCCAGGGAAACAATGCTCTCACAGCTGCCTAAATCTGCATGTGCCTAAAACTCAGCCCGTATATGTTAACTATGATTGTAATTTCCACAGACACTTAAAATTAGGTTCCTGCACTACATCTTGCTTCTCCTTAGTACCTGTTAAGATCTAGATATAAAAAAGGGTAGCACTGAAATGCTGCCTTCATCATTGAAGGTGTCTGATATGTTTTGGGAGAGCTACGCAGTAAACTCTCAGTGTGGCACTAAATTCTGAATAAATCCCTAAGTGTGGTCACATCTCTGTTTTCCTGTAGCCAGTTTTGACTGTCAGGTTGTTCAGTAGTCTGAAGGGGTTTATTTGGAAGGGGAACCAGTGAGTATTGGGCTTTTTCGTACTGAACCACTGTGCAGACTGGAATGCCAGATTCACAGGGCAAGGGAAAATAAGAGAGAGTGGCTGGCTGCATGCCAGAGATGGAGGGAGGGGATGGAGCAGCATACTGGTCTGTTTGTATACTTTGAATTAGAATTTGCATTTCCTATGGGTTTGTATTTATGAATTGATATTTTAATTTAGTAATACTCAGGCTGCAGTATAAATGCACCCTTTATTAGACAAGGGAGAATCAATTTGAAAGAGAGGCCTTGACTGAAAAGTAGATTCTGCACTGCTAAGTAAAAGTTGTGTTCACTTAATTTTCTTTCAGCTAGCAGATACCCTATCCAGCTGCCTGATTTCACCAAGTTTGTAGGAGTATCTTTGAGACCTTTTCCCATTCCCATTAGGCTTAGATGGAACTGGTTACTGGAAGTGATCAAAAGGAGCTGAGCAAGGCAACAGTACTAATTTTTCAGGAAACCATGTAAAAAAGAACAATAATCTTTAGTCCAAGGAGCTTTTTATTCTCTCAAGAGTCTACAAAAAGTGCCACTAAGTTTAGTGTCTTAGTAAAGATATGCTGTTTCTTTCATTTAAACTCATTTAAATATACTCATTATTTCTTATTCGTAGAAATGTGATTCATATCCTGAAGAATCAGGTCAGATGCCAGGTTTCTAGGAGTAACAGCTTCTGATGGAAAGCTGTTATGGCTGCTTCTCTCTGCTCTTACAGTAAAAAACTGCACCGCACACCCTGAATTCTTATTCCCTTACTCTCCTCTTCATATTGCTATTATTTTATGGTTCATAGTGTTCAGTGTTTCATCCTTTCCTCAAGTGATTGTTTTGCAATGGATTATTCCCTTTCCTAGCTCCAAATAATCCACTCCTTTCCCTCAGTACTTCATAATTAATGGCAAAAAAATTCAGAAATTTGCCAGGTAGACATGCTATGTGCTTTTTAAAAGCATCAAGTTTATTTCTTAGTGCTTTAGAAATCTTTAGAATTTTCAGTTAAAATTATGTCATTTCACATTATCTGTGTCATCAATTTTCTTAATCTAGGAAAAGAAAACAAACTGGAATATGTCTAGGAAATGAAGTGATAAATAGTAAAAAGTTGACAGTTGGTAGTAGTATTTTATTAGAATCATCTTTGATAGTAGCTCCTCTTGTACCTGTTATATGTGCTCATGAATAGCCAGTGAACTAACACAAAACATCTGCTACTTTGGCTGAATTTAAATACCCCAATCTGATAACCTTGTAGAGAAATTTAACAGTCACCTAGAATTGAAACTCACACGCCAGTCATTATCCATCGAAGAGAAGGAGAGTCCACACACCAAGAAATACATCTCTAAATGCAGAACTAGATCTTAAGAGTTGAGCATTATTTTGTATTGTTATGTTTTTACATAGAAATTTATGGTTCAGGGGCAAATAGTACTGTAATTATACAGGTAAATATGCAGGCACTGCCTGCAATGTAGCTCTATAAAAATAGGCAGAAAAATCAGATTAGCTGATCCATGCAAGTGTAGATTTTATAGTGAGTAATGAAACTTTACATGCAAGACCTGTTCCTATTCTAGATTCCTCCCATTTTCTAGAATTCTTCACCTAAGCAACCCTTTAACAAATTTTCCTTTTACAGTACCACAGGCAGGCGCATGTTGTTTTGGAGAAGTATTTTGTATGCTATATGTTGAAATGTTCCAAGAAAATAGCACTCTTACATACTTGTGCATTTTCTGTGATTATTCTTGCAATATCTGTACTTCTGATTGTTGTCATTTGAGTTTGACTGAATATTCTACTCTAATTCTGTTTATTCTATAAAGAAAAGTCCGTAATCTTTTTAGTTAGAGAACAAAATAATTCAGGTTCAAGCTTTTGATCAATGTGCATCTGAAAAATGATACTTACCTCTTCTGTCAGTGAAAGTGATTGACTAACAAATGTTTTCTTCTCTGGAAATCATTGAGAGGAGTTACATTTTTTCACTTATTTTTTAAAACTAAGTGTAACTTGGGCTTAATGGAGAGTCTGTTTTTACTTAGTGAAATCTAAGCTTCCTGGTATTTTCCATCTTATGTCTTTTAACTTTTCCAGTTTTTTTAGAAATAATTTTTACGTTATAACTTAAAAAATGAGGTAATATACTAGCTACAATTATTCTTTTTGCTCATTCAGTGTTCTTCTGGTTCTTGCTGTGGGCTTGAAGATCAGATATATTGAAAGCTTATAACCATAAATCTTTTACTCTGTATTGGGATTTTACCTATTTCAGATGCTTCAGTACTTAGAAACAAATAACCACTTTACTCTGTCAAAGTCTATATTTTTTGAATCAGAAGAAACAGTGGAAAAAAACAGTTTGCAAAGTTTGTTCTAATGGGAAATGTTTAAATCCAGTTTGACTTTCATTATTGAATATCATTAGCCCATACGTGTGACATGGTTCTGTAAATCCAGACAATGTAATCTTTTGCAGAAAAGGAAGTAGTTCTGACTGAAGCATAGCTTGTTAAATTCTCAGTTGTCTTAATATGATGACAAGCTGGAGCAGACTAGAAACCTGATGTAGAATTTCCTGGGGCTGCTTCTTGAAGGTGCTTCACTACTTTTCAGGGAAGTTTACATGGGAACCTTAAGACCCAAGTTGATACAGCGTTGACAGAAAGTCAGTACTGGAGCACCAAGGAGAGACTGTTTAAAGAGCAACTTGCAAGTTACTATTTGCAGCAGTTTTGGAGACTGATGCAAACTTGTTGCTATGGGTGTGGTATAAAAGTGGCAAGATGTCATTTTTTTCCAAGTCTGTGTATATGCAGGAATATATGCTAAGTATACATATTTGTAGGTCTATGTATGTGTGTATGTGTTTGTGTATAGCTGGTTACATTGTTGTTTCCTAGAGTGCTCGGACTTCATTCTGTATCATCTTCTGCTCGATTTATTTGGCTGAATGATAACATTATTCTATGAATAAGATTGTCTTCAGTACTTTATTTCCAAAGGGAAAGGCAGAAGCTTTTTATAGACTTTTTGGGTTTTGTATACTTTATTTTTTTTTGTGTATGTGCTTGTGTGTTTATTCCCTTTCCTTGTCATAAGAATAGTCCTGCAGTAATAAGTTTATATTTTTTTTCTTTTAATACTGTGATTTTCAATGCTTTATAAGGTTCTCAGGTTACGATCTTGTGAAATCTTGTTAATGTTCATGTTGGTGTTGCTGTTCATTCTCAGGCCCTCAGCTTCTAGGAGAAATGAGTTAAATACTAAATATTTCTCAGGTATATTGTATTCTGTGTGTATAACAGATGTAGCAGTCTGTTATCTGATAATAACTGAGAAATACAGTATTCTGTGCAAATTCTAAGAACTAAAAATGTTATCAATGAGGGGCAGATGGGTAATACCCAAGACAATTACCATATGAAATCAGTATTGCACATTTTTTTATTAATTGCATTGATGACTATTTTGGAGCTTTCCTTCTTCAGATCAGAAGGTCTAAGGGGTTGAGAAATCTGTCATATCTAATATGCAACTTTCTGATATTAAATGGCTTGTCAAAATTCCCAGTGAGTTCAGGAGTTCGGCTGTTTTTTCCTTATCCATCAGGTGTCTCTCTTTAGCATATCATTAGGAGATTTTGGTACTGTCATTTTTTTTAGTATTTAAAGATTTATTTTTTTCTTGTCTTTTCATTTTGAACACACCCACTGTCTTTACGTATACAACAGGGTTTTTTACCCCCTGGAAGCTGTTTTGTACATGTTCATACTCTCTCCTTTTGCACATTTTTTCAAATCTGTTAAAATAGTGTCTTTGAGATTCAGGCTTGATGCCAGCGAGGTTACATCATCGTTCTTCTTTCTTAAGTACTCTGTGCCATAGCTGTTGAAAGCTATTGCTGCAATTGAAAGACAAAAACTTACAACTTTCTTTGGTCAAGTGTTTAATTTTGAATTCAGATGGAAACTGCTTTTTTTGTATGCTGGCTGGCATAGCTCCAGTCCTTATCCTTAAATTCTTTTTTCTTTTTTTCTTCTTTTTTTCCCAATTTGTTTGTTATGCTAGAAGCTCCCTCCATATATGTCAGTTGTAGCAACCAACCAGTCAGACTTGCTTCATTTAGTAACCAGAAAATGTATTTACAGGAGAGTACTATCATCTCCCTGTGCACTGGTAGATTTCATCCTGTATACTTGTGAATAACAGGACAGGTGTCTCAAAGAATGTGATCTGAAGTACAGTTTGCAAGTGCATTTATAAAAGTTCTGTTATAATTGTTCTTTAAATGTCACAGATGTATTTAATAGAATGGCATCATAATAAAAATACGGGTCTTGCTAACACAAAATAATTAAATTTGGTGGGTTTTAATTGGGATTCACTTCTTAAAAGTTTGCCTTTGCTTAAGCCAGGAAAACTACAGGGTTTTTAAGTTTATTTTTTGTGATTAGTTTCTTTAAATTCTGGCTGATCTCTGATTGTGACAGCTAAGGAGAGGAACTAGAAAACCTTTCAAGGCCCCTTTTAGTTTTTAATTCTATTATTGTATTTAACTGTTTTACCTGTTTCTGTGTCTGGTGTTTCATTCGAAGTAATGCTAGTTTTTTCAGTTGCATAACAGGTGAGTAACTAAGACTTTTTTCATATATGTCCAGTCTGTTAATTGCTCTTCTTTTACCTTTATTTTGTCATTTTTGAGCTCAGGTGACGAAAAATCAGAAGAATTTTCAAAGATCGGATTATAATTCATATTATAATGGCAGGTATTTTTCATATTGTTATCTGCACTTTTTTTCCATTCTCAAATGCTAGAAAGTTTTAAGGTAGGCACTCTAAGGTAATTGTGGCATGAATTAATACTTCTAATAAAAATGTAATTTGATATTTTTTATAGATGCTTTCTCTTCTCATATATTTAATATCATATATGATCTACAAGTAAAATATTAAAAAAATCTCATGAGTGTTTTGATCAATGGAGAATTCTCTTAATTAAAGAAAAATCAGAAAGCCAATCTAGAAGTGTAGGACAAAGCCTGTTACTTTTTGCTAAAAAGTTACAAAGAAAGAGGAAGCATTCCAAAGAGGTTATATTCAAAGATCTGCTAAACTTCCTTCACTATTTTATTTATATCTCTAAAATTCACAAAATTGTGCGTAAACAAACCAATGCGACTCTGGACCAAATGACAGATTTTCTTAGAAGAACTTAAAAGAGGGAAATAAGAATATGAAGAGAGGTTTATTTGTTTGTTTTGTTTTCTTCAGCTATGAAATAAAAAAATGTAATGGGCATCAAGTAGAAGAATTTGAGTCCCAGAATTGGAAGATCATAAAATACAGAGCACTTTGCACACAAGAGCAATGAATTCAGTCTGATTCTATTGCTTGCAGTTTTATTATTTTAATTAATGCCAAGACTTCCTATACTTAAAACTTTGACATCCCACATCAAGGGAAGTCAGAAAAAGTTCAGTATTCCTATAGCTAAACTACTTCAGGAAGTCATTATTCATATTCCTGTCTGGCTTAGGGGGAGATGGCTGCCATATAGATTACACTTGCTATTGCCTGCTGAATATATATGTGATGGTTTGTGGGGTATGATAGAGTTTCATGTGACCTACCTTTGCATTGAACTAACAAAAGACAGACATCAGCAGGTTATACTAAAAACTGGTGAGATCTTGATGTGCTTTAAATACTGTTAGACAGACTGAAACATCTAAAAGAAAAAAACCCACAAAAACCTAATTTATGAAAAAAATTGTCATATATGTAAAGAGGAACAGAAAGTACAAAACTGAGGTTGGTACTATTTTAATTTACCTCTTCTATTTTGACATTTTTGTTAGTGAGCTAGGAAATCAATAAAGACTAATTTCATTGGCAAGTATTAGAGAGTATGTAGGAAGGAACACTCAGGATGTGTATAGTTGCTTTCAAGGACACTTTGAGTAAAATATATTTATTATAAAGAGTATTGAATGGTTCTCTTTGTCTAATTGAGTCATATATCAAGCATTAATTCTTTAGAATTTTTGTGAAATTGGATATACAAAAAGTATATTGTTTATTTCGGTTACTTTCACACCCTCATAATGAATGCCTCTCTGGTAATCTGAGCTCTTTCATAAAATTCATAAATCATAATAAATGTAACTCAGAGTGTCAGTATAATGAAGGAAGTGTCCTAATAACTCCTTGTTAGTCAATAATGTTCAAAAATTAAATATATTCCATGTGCATAATCTGTGGTCTAGTTTCTCTAAAAGAAAAATGCAGGGTTGTGTACCTGCTGTAGGAGATAAACTAATCAGCCTCTGGAAAGTTAGATGTATTAATTCTGGAGTTATGAATGGGGTTGCACACTGAGTACCCAGCAACAGAAAACACTGACGTTGGCAGGAGAAAAAAGAAATTTGTCAAAGCTGAGGAGGAGCCAGATGTTCTTTCAAGCAAAGCATCTGGGTCAACTGACCCTGAGCTATGCAAGACCACCAGGAGGAAATGGTGAATGATAGTAGTAGGTGACTCCATGCAGCTGGGGCTGGAGGCAACCATCTGCCAACCTGACCTGTTGCCTAGGTGAGTTTTCTGCTGTCCTGGGATCTGGATCTGTAACATTGTGGAGAGACAGCTAAAGCTTGTCCAGACCTACAACTGTTACCTCCTGCTGTTATTCCAGATGGGCACCAATGATATTCCAGAGGCAACTTGGAGAGTATCAAAAATGACTACAGAGCTCTTGAGGCAATAGTTAGGGATATGGGTGCCCAGGTGTTCTTCTCAGTCTTGCAGGGAAGGAATGTAAAGATACTGCATGTCAACACTTGGTTGTGGAGCTATTGGTAGCAAAAAGGATTTGATTTCTGTGACCATGGGATCCGGCTTGAGGATCAGCATCTGCTTGGAAGAGATGGGGATCCACCTCCGTAAGCAGGGCAACAATATCTTTGCCAGCAGGATGTCTGACATCTTTGGCAGACAACTTCCTGGCAAACACGCCAGGAGGCCTGCTTGGATCAGCAAAGGGCTCCTGGCAAAACTCATACTTATGAAGGAATTATACAGAAGGTGGAAGCAGGAACAGGTAACCTGGGAGGAATAGAGAGGCTCTGTTTGATCAGGCAGAAACACAGTTAGAAAAGCCAAAGCCCACCTGGAACTGAATCTGGCAGGAGATACTATTCTATAAGAACATAAGTGGCAAAAGGAAGAGTAGGGAAAATGTGGACCTGCTGCTAAATGGGGAGGTACCCTGGTTACACAGGACATGGAAAAGGCACAGGTACTGAATACCTTCTTTGCTTCAGCCTTTTACTAGCAAGACCAGCCCTCAGAAATGACAGACCCTAGAGCCTAGTACTGAACCAAATACTGAATGCAGTATTTGAGGTGCATCCTCACTGGTGCTGAGTGCAGGGGGACAACCACTTCCCTAGTCCTGCTTGACACACTATTTCTGATACAAACTAGGATGCTGTTGGCCTTATTGGCCACCTGGGCACACTGCTGGCTCATATTCAGCCGGCTGTCAACCAACACCCCCAGGTCCTTTTCCATTAAGCAGCTTTGCAGCCACTCTTCCCCACGCCTACAGCATTGCATGGGCTTGTTGTGGCCCAAATGCAGAACCTGGCACTTGGTCTTGTTGAACCGCATAAAGTGGGACCTAGCCTGTCCAGATCCCTCTGCAGAGCCTTCTTGCTTGCAGATCAGCACATCGGCCCAACTTGGTGTTGTCTGCAAACTTACTGAGAGTGCACTCGAACCCCTGATCCAGACTGTTGATAAAGTTATTAAGAGAACTGGCCTCAATACTGAGCACTAGGGAACACCATTTGTGACCAGCCATCAACTGGATTTAACTCCATTCACCACAGCTCTTCAGGCCTGGCCATCCAGCCAGTTTTTTGCCCAGCGAACCATACGCCTTTCTAAGCCATGAGCAGCCAGTTTCTCCAGGAGAATGCTGTAGGAAATGGTGCCAAAGGCTTTACTGAAGTTTAGGTAAACAACATCCACAGCCTTTCCCTCATCCACTAAGCAAGTCTGTGATTCTGTAAATTCAGCTAAAGTTAATACACATTTAACTGTATCTGATCATATGTTCCTAAATAATTTTGCATAACAAGCACTGGCAATAAAGGGCTATGAAGCATGGGTTTTGTAGTGAAGTAATGTTGTTTAGGTTATAGAAGAAATATCTTTTAATGATTTCCTTTGGAGTAAATAAGCAGAGGAAAACTATCTGATGTGTCAGGTACAACAAAAGTTTCTTGCAGTCTATTCCAAGGTATGCTTGTTTTCTACCTACCATCTTAGCTGAGCATTGCTGACAAGAGAATTAAGTTTTTCACATCCACTTTGAAAAGGGTCTTGTAGAAATAATAAATCTGCTCTGTACTTCTGGTCAGGTTTATTTTAGAAAAAAAAAAAGTGTGCAGTTTAATTTCAATACATATTTCCATAAAACCAGGAATATTTAATCACTGCTATAAGTCAATGTAGCTTTATTTGTGATGTCACCACATGGTTGGGTTAAATTCATTGCTACTTCTGTAGCATTCTCACATCTTAAAAACAGACTAAGAATTATCTAATATTTTAATATGAAAATCTATTTAAGTAATGAGAAGTATACAGCTGTACATATTTTAAGCACACCATAATTAAATATTCTATCATGAATAAAAGCATGAATACTTTATTCATTGTTGTTTTTTTTGTTGGTGCCCAGATGGCATAGAAGACAATAAGAGCACCAAAATGTTTTTAGTGATGATTTACACATCTCTCATGTGTCCTCTTAGCCTAGTTGTAAAATAAATTTGTAAATACAAAACTTCTGGAGATGAAAGATCTAATCCTATAATTTTAGGTGTGCTGTGATTAATGCTGTAATTGTGAAGGAAATTGAGCAGTTAAGGAAAGAATTCTGATAAGTCCTTACTGTGTTTAACAAATTAGAAGGGAGACAAGAGAAGACTTTAAACCTTAGCACTTACCAGTGCAATACACACCCCTGCATCACATGACTCAACCACACTTCTGGGCCTGCATAGCTTTTCTATTCCTCCCGTTCAAAATATTGAATGCACTGTGTATGCCATCAGGTAGTTGTACTATGTGCTTCTAAAGAATGGTGAAAAAGGCAATGTAGAGAAATCTATGTTCTCTTTGCAGTATTGGCACCCTGCTGAGCAAGTATCTCCTCTTACTCTAGGATAGCAGCATTACACTGTTTCTGAAGGAATTTTCTAATAGAAGTTTCAACAGAAATATAGCAAACTTTTTTGATGTATAGAAAGTATTTAGAAACATGATAATTGTCCTTTAGAGAAGATATTGTATTTTTATACCTAATTATCAGTGCAATATAAACATACTATTAATGTTTAATCTATTAGACTATTGAATATATGCATAAAAATGCCTGAATGTCCCTCACTAAATCACTACTTTACTATAGGAGGTATTTGTGTAAAGATGCAAAATGATGATTTCTTCAGAAGAGACTACATATAAAAAGCACCTGTATACCAAACACCTCATTGTGACTTCATTGGAACTGCATACACATTAAATATAAGCATGTATTTGCAGTGAACTGGGTACCCAAACAGAAAAGTGACAGAAAGATGAGATACAGTCAAAATATGTAGAGTTATAGGTATATATTTCCCTGAGTACTATGTAGATAAACAAAACTTCAAAAGCATTAAATTTAATAGAAGAAAGAAATTTTAGTGCTAATGGTGTTTCAGCCTTTGTTCTCTCTAAATCTTTTTTTTTTTCTCTCCTGTTTGTCTTGTAATCTTTTTGTTCCTTCCTATTTTGTGTTTGTCTGTATTCTCTTACATATAACACTAAGACTGTTAGTGATTGTGTGGTCAAATAGCTCTGGACAATGGGATTCTGTTAGGCAAACTGTCACTTCACAATAAATTAAACAGTATGTAGGTATAACAAACATATTTTATATGCTACACATTTATTGTGCTACATTATTAAGTTATAGTGATACCTTGACACCTGCATGTTCCCCCATCAGAATGTCTTTTTTAAATATACATGGAAGAGACTGGGAGCTGGGAATTAATCTGGCTGTTAATTATGGACTGAATTATTATCATGACAAGACTTAAAACCTGTTGTATGGAGTCCAAACAATATTGGTTAATGCATATCATAATTCTTAACCTGGAACTCAGACTGAGCAGAGCTTGTAGCATTTATCACTTCAACAATCTCTGTAAAAATTCATAGGATATTTCGGACAGTGTGTTTAGTGTGGTGTCAGATTTCATTAGTTGGTATCTTCCTGTTGAGAAATGCATCTTTGTTACTGATTGTTCTTTAGCTGAGAAAAAAACAGGACATTTTTACCAGTTTTAGAATGTATCAGTCTGCATGGTATTTAGCAGCAGAGAGGCAGCATTGCTTAATTTTTATGAGTAACAGTAGGTTGATGTTGAACAATTTTTTGGGGAAAATTCCGTCAGCGTAGTCCACTGCTCTCATGAGGTTGATGATGTTGAATTTGCCATTTTTGATGCCCTGAAATCTGCTGCCACCAGAATTTTTTCTGTTATTGTCAAGGACTGCTTTGGCAGTGGGACAGGGGTCATATTGTGGATCTGAAGAAAAACAATTTTGGTGCCAAAAGAGATGAAACAATTGGTGCATAAGGTCACTTGATGTTCTTGCCAGTTGTTTCATGGCATTAGATCCTTCTAAATCTTTCTTTAAAAATCTTCCGTCAAAAGATTGGAATACATTAATCTTGTCCTCTTCTACTCAACAGAAAGTATGAGTAGTTAAGTATATTTTAAATCTGAAACTAAACAGTCTGAAGATTTTTTAAAATGGCCTTTCTGTCTCTGAACAAAGCTATATGCTACTTTTATGCCTTTCTTACCTGAGCTGATACCTATTTCATGAGTTTATTTTAATTTTCCCTTCAAAAAATTGAGAATTAGTTATTTTCTATTAAAACATGCCTAATTATGAAGAACAAATAAAATCATGTTGCCTTTAGTAGAAAAGAAATAAAACTATAGAATATTTTCTTTCCTACAGGTTTATCTAGCACTTAGTGAAAACAGCAACAATTTTTTCCCATTAACATCCCTAAGATATATTATGGCTGTCTTTGTGGTTGCTGATATCTGGCTACTTTCTTTGCAAAACTCTCTCTAAATTGGTTTCCTCCTAATTCTTTTTCTTTCACATGCATCTCTACTAAGACCATACATACCTTACACAGGTATGACAATAGATACCATCTCTACATAAGACAATACCCTTCCAACTCAAGTGATTCTGTGATACCTAAATTCTTCAATCCTTGTGTGCCTATTAAAGGTCTTATACCAAATCTGTAACACAGTCTTATTTCAATGGTGAATTTAGTAAGATTTAAGGGGCAATGGTTGCAAACTGGAGCATAGGAGTTTCCATGTAAATATCAGGAGAAACTTTTTCACTGTGAGAGTGACAGAACACTGGAACAGGCTGCCCAGAGAGGTTGTGGAGTCTCCTTCACTGGAGACATTCAAAACCCGCCTGGATGCGTTCCTGTGTGATGTACTCTAGGTGACCCTGCTCTGGCAGGGGGTTTGGACCAGATGATCCTTCGAGGTCCCTTCCAACCCCTAGGATTCTGTGATTCTGTGAAGGTGGAAAATTGGTGATATGCTTAATGAAATTTTATACGTTTTAATACACTTCAGAAATTGATGGAGAATTGTCTTCATATAAACATCCTCTAGAATACTATTAAGGTCAGATTTATAGGGAAGGTAGTCTAAGGGCACTAGTTTAACTGTGTTAAAATACTGTGCAAACAGACAAAGTTTGTGCATGTATGAAAGGGGAAAATACTACTAGTGATATTTTCAGTTGCTTTGGTTGCCAGTTTATACTGCCAGAATATTCTCAGTGGCTTTGCTTTCCTTAGTCATGGGCACAAAACGAAGTCAGAATCAAGCACTCATCTGGAAGTTGGCAATGGATTTTGTTGGCTTGCCCATTTCTTTTGATAGGAAGGGCTTTGTCCCTTAGCATAAGATATAGTTGACCTTGAGTTGTCTGGAATGTTGTTAATGCTGAAGAAATGACTGACAAACAGCAATTATGGAGAAACATGTGGTTGTTGCTGTTCTTATGCTCTCATCAGGTATTGTTACACATTTGAGGTCAGATTGTGAAAGGTAATGTTCTGGATGAAACAATGAAAAAGAACTAGCATTATTTTCAAACTCTTTAGTAATGACTACAGATATTTTCTATATGATTTGCCCTTTCTATCACAGTGACCTCTACAGACATGATGATGAAAAATATTAACCAAAAGGCAACAACTGATAGCTAGTATAAAAAGTTATTCACAAACACTAAGCTGAAAGCAAACAAATAATTGCACGAACCGATGTTGGCATCGCAGTAAGTATAAAGTCAGATCTGGTTTTCAAATTTACTAGTATAAGGGCTCCCTGCTGAAAACATGTATCAGATGCAGGATTTTCTCAAGGTTAAATGTGATTATAGTGCATACACACATACAAATTGCGGACAGAGATTAAATCACAAAATAATGGGATCTTTTCAAAAGGTAGTATACTGCTCTGATTATCCTCTCTAACTTTAAGATATGCTTGTGTTTTAAGTCTTTATACACTGTGTTCCTTGGGAACCTGCATTTAAGATGTTATTATGTCATTGAACTTGAAGGTCTGTCCATTTTATTGTATTACCTGAAGAAAAATTAAGTTCATGTAAAAGATCTACTGTTTTATTTCTGTGTGTTAGCAGTCAGAATTACCTTCATTTTTTTTTTTTTTGACTGACTCCTTACACATCTGAAATGAGATAATAAAATCACAGGAAGATGTTAATGAAATGGAAACTACTGTAAGAAAATGAAATAGATATGAATAAGTAACATTCTGTGCTCCTTACTGAAAACATGTTAGGTTGAATTTATTGCTGTCAAAATCAGCGGCTTCAAAACTTCAAAATCTTATAGTGAGTTGAATTTTTTAAAAATATTGCATTATCGCTGTAATATTACAGAGTCATGGTTTAACACAGATGAAAATAGTGGACTGGTTAGATTGCCATAGCCAGAGTGTCTCTGAAAGCTGTGTCTACCCTAGTGAGTTTTCTAGGTGCAATAAGAAATATTTCATGTGAATTGTCCAATGGTATCTGTCTTATCCTGGTAGTTGGATGCACAAAAATAAAATTCCTTTTTGAGAAAACTAAATCAGAAATCCTGATCCAAACGTGTTCCAGTACTAACACTTTTATATTAGACTCTCTTTTCTGCAGTGATTTAAGAGAAAGTATTTGGTAAACAAAAACAAGTTAAAATTAGTTTATGCCAAGCCAGTGCCAAATTCATGAAATGATGATGGAACTGAATGCATAAACTGCTTCAGGGTGATGCTGCAAAGAGTTAATTTTCAAATTAATATGTTAAACAAAGCACATTCTACTGCATACTGCACTTGATCCCAGCCTGGGCTCAGAAAGGACTGAATGCTTTCCCCATTCAGAGTAACACCATATTGTGCTATCCAGAAGTTTTTCACAAGCCTCCCCCAAAACAGTGCTATGCCTTCAAGGCATAACTAGAGCTCACTGGAAAGCTGTTCCTTTAAAACATGCTCATTGAAAGATGCAGTTTCATTGAAATGGAAATGTACACAGTTTCATGGATTAAAAAGCCAGAAGGGAGTACTGTGATCATCTAGCCTGGCATACTGTACAACAGAGACCTCATGGCTGTCTTAGTTTCTTCCCATTTGAATTAGGTCATGTCTTTCTAAAGATAAAACAAAACTCTACCTTGCTTTTTAAAAAGCATACTTCAAGGATGGGAGTATCTACCACAATTTTCAATGAGGTACTTCTCATTGTTAATTATGATGTTAATTCCAAGTTTGTCTGTCTTTAGTTTCTAGCCCCTGGGTCTTGTTATGCCTCTGTCTGTGAGATTGAAATTAAATTTATCTTCCTATGTATATATTTATAGACCGTAATCTAGTTATCCACTATACTAAGGAGATGAAATTTCTTGATTCTCACACTTTAGGTCATGTTTTTGAGTACTTTGATGGTTATATTGTGAATACTTAGCTACTTACCAATGTTATTTTTGACTTGTGGATGCCGAAATTGAATGCATTATTTGAATACTGAAGTAGCTGATGCTAAGCAGTGTCTCTGTTCCTGCTTGAGATTCTACTGTTTATACATCCATGTTAACTTTTTTTTTTTTGACTGAGATTATAAAAAGTTTGGAGCTATCCAGATGGTCTAAAACTACAGGGAGTTCTTTTGCCTGACAGCTTGTATTGTAAGCTTTTAGGTGTTTGTAGTTTACAGCTCTGTTGTCACCTCTGGTGACACTAAATCAGACATACAGTAACTTGCTGAGGGCGTTGTTGTATCCTTCCTTGATGCTAAGTCCTTTTTAGGCCATTAATTCTGGGGAGAAGTTTTTTCAAAAAGCAGAGTACTAAGACTTCATTTTTTGTTTGCTTAAATGCAGTCTTGGGTCTCAGCTTTTGATTTACTTGAAGCAATCACAGTTTGGGATTGGTTTATCCAAGCAGCAGCTTTCAGGAAAAATAGAAGAAATGAGGAAGAAGGGAAAGGACTAGCCTGATGATGTAAAGAATAGTTGTGTTGCCATATCCATTCTGTGTGAGAGTTCAGTGGTGAGAGTATTCAGCCCAGATGTGGGAGATCTTAGCTCATTTTCTTTGTTTTTCTCCAGAAAGACAAACTTACTTTTCCTGCTCTCCATGAGAATAGTTTTACAACATGGACAGAGAGTGATTTTGCTGTCTGCCAGCATGAATATTTAAGTGTTTCACATGAAGCTGGGTAGAGGCGTGAATTCAGCATTGTACTTCAGAATATCTCCTTTTATTCCTTATTTTAACTAGGACAAAGAATCACTTTGACCTAGGAGGACTCACCTCTCCTTGGAGTATCTTGGCCACCAAGACAATTGTGATGCAATTTTTTTTTCAGTTTTCCTGATTACTATTAAAAAAGTAGAATTTCCTGTTTCTTGAAAAAATACTCTCACATTCATGTTCTTTCTCTTGGTGAACAGTGAATATTTGAGCATTTTTAAAAAGGTAGACCATAAATAATTTTTAGACTATGATTTAATGACTTTTAAACTTATTTTGAAGTACAAGTATGCAATCTCTGAGGACTTCCCTTATGCCAGTAGTACAGAAAGGCATTGAAATGAAGTTAGAAAATGGCAGATGTTTAAGAGAAAATTATTATGTACGTTGTGGCAAAATGTTACCTTTCTAAAAGACAGAATCATATGCCTATTACAAATAGTTTGATCTTTGCAAAGAAAAAATATTTCACAAGGAAGAATGTGACAGGTGTGGATATAGAAACAGTAGTATTAAGGGCCTATTTTCAGTTGTTTATAACTGGTCTAAATTTGAGAATCTGAACCAAAATTTTACATGCTGGTGTCTGCCTCAGCTAGCTTGTTACGGTCATTACAGCTAAGGTTGCCCAGTAATTTCAGAGAATGAAGAAAAAGAAATTTTTAAAAAAGAAGAAACAAGTTGATGCTATTTTCCATTTAGAGACTTCATTGCCCTTGTTCTTTGACATGGGACTAGCTTTTACGTCAGGAATATGACTTGGTTGTCCAGGTGAAAAGGTCTCTACCCAAAGCTTCCACACTTGGTTCCTCCTTCCCCATTCCCCTCCTTCAACAGTTATCAGCCCTTGAAAAACTGTGGTTTGCGTGCTCAGTGTCTGTATAGTCAGCAGTGACTTCCTGGAATTTAATTGCTAATACTCTGTCACCACTAAGCATGCTTGATCCTCCAACAGTTCATCATGGTAACAGATGGCAACTGAATGTACTTCCTCCCTTTGCCTTTCCTACATCTAAGAAGAGCTTGTGCATCAGCTCCAGACATTCAGTTGTCTCATCACTGATAGCACCTGTGACATTCCTACTGAGCTACTGAACATGCTCCAAACTCAGAATAAATTTCCTTCTTGCTGCAGTTCTGAGCCAGAAGAGCAATGGGGCATGGGAATTGTGAGTTGCAATGCCATTCCTTTCCATTGGGCTATTGCTAGCCCCAGCCTGGCTATTAGTGCTTGGGTAGGCTTAAGGTTGAAAACAAAGCATCTGTTGAGACTGAGCCTTAAAAGAGAGAAAGAGAAACCGACTGGAAATTGGAGGATGAAATTGGAAGTAATTGCAAAAAAGACACTTTTTGGAAATTGGTTTTAGGCTGAGAATCTGAAAATGAGAGATGAGATTTTCATTTGCCTATGCACAGATGAATGTGAGAGAGGAAAGTTCTTGCCAGTAGAGTTTCACAGCTACTTGTGGACAGCAGAGGACAAAACATCCAGAACCTTGGTTTCAATTTCAGGCTTTGAAAGAAAGTGTATCAATGCAGCTGATACACAAAGTCTGGGCAAACTTTTCTGCCCAGTCCATCTCAGTTTTCCTGGTATCTCTTGTTCCACCTATATCACCTTGGCCATGGTTCCTTGTCCCAGTGTCATCCAAACTTTTTATATCTCTCACTCACTCCTGTGACTTCCTATTATGGCTTCTTATCGTGATCCACGGACCTAATCTCTTCATGCATACAAACTTCATGTCTTAGTCAGATCTCCTTTCTGCTTGGCATACGCAGCTCCTGGTTTCCTGTGTAGCCACTCCAGTTCTTACTCCAAAGACCTCTCCCAGTTCCCAGTCTCATTCACAATTATGTCCTGTCTCACCTTTTTCTGACCTCTCAGCAAATTCCCCTCCCTACCCTCCATGTGGCAAAGGCTTTCTTATCTAGTATGGGACTTACACAGGATGTTTGTCTCAGTCCTCTTCTTTCTTTTTCCCAACGTTTGTCCAATTGCTCTTATATTTCTCCACATCCTTTGCTTCTTTATCAGAATGCACTTTCCAAACTCCTTTTCCTATCCATCCACTGCATTTTTCCTTGATCAGACAGTCTTGAACTTTTCACTCTCTGACAGTTAAGCAAATTCCATTGCTTATTCCCAGAGGACAGTCTGTGCAATTTAGAGTAAATATGTACATATAAATACAGGTCTCAGTTACAACTCTATTTCAACTTTGTTGGTCTGTTGTTTGAGGTGTAACCTGCTTTCTTTGTGCTTATTTTTGCTCTGAAGACTGAATTACTGTGTTTTCATGCCACTCACTGTCTGAGTCTTCATTATCTTATTTATTTTATTTTTACAATCTTCTAGAGAAGTGGGGGAGGAAAGAGAGTGGTGTTACTCATCTAAAATAATTCAGGATATGCAAATTGAAAAACTTAGAACCTAGTTTTTCAGAGTCCTTAACATTGGTGTATATTAACTTCTGTATGTTGAAAGCAGAACTCCTATGGATTACATTTGCAGCTATGTTATCAGCATTTCTGCAAAAAATATTTAAGAAATAAGGTAGGACAAGGTATGTGGGGACACAATTAATGATGCCTCAGAAAGGTTTGGTTTAAGTGCTGGATCAATGTTATTAAGGCATACAGCAGGAGGACGTAATCCAAGTTTTCCAGGGAAGCTATCACCTGTTTTGATCATGATACCTTCTTTTCAATTGTGCAGTTGTTTATTACACAATTTCCAGGTGCTGCAGCAAATGAAATAAAAATTCTACTTACAATCATGGTTTCCTATCAGAGCAGATTCATCCTGAGCATTAAATGAATCTGGAGCTTCCTGCTAAAGAATAGTGGGTGTTCATGAAGTACCACAATGTTGTTATTCAAAGGTACAGAGAGGCTGAATTACTTCTGGATAGGTGGATATAAATCTATTTTGAATGTTTGATATGAAATCCCACTACCATTCTATTAATTTATCAAGGCAACTGTGATATCTGAAGTTGTAATGTTCACCTGTGGCAAATAACTACTCTGTTCTAAACATAAATTTTGAAAAAGTATTAAATGCTAACAGGACTTAAAAAAATAAATGTAGTAAGTGGTATACAGCAGAGATGGGTGGTTCAATATGGATCTACTTTGGATGTAATTGTTATAAAAAAACAGCTGCTATGGTTTGCTGATAGACAGGGCTTTGACAATAAGAGTTAATTATCTGAGGTTCTTTGACTGACTATGGCACCAGCAAGCATACAAAGCAATTGTGTTTACTGGCTACCAAACGCTTATAAATGGAGATGGGCATAGCTGACATTTGGGTTTCTATAGATCTAAACCACCTCTTTCAACATAAAAGGAAGGATTTAATAATCAAAATATAGGTGTCTAGTGCTGTTTGAAATGCCCTATCACACTTAACCTAGCCTCTAAGCCTCTAGCTGTTATTCCAGAGGGACTCAGATTTCCTCTAGTCCCATGTCTGTCAGATACCCTAGGTGTCTCAAATGTCACTGGCTATGTTTGAGCTACTGAGTCATAGTTCTGTGTTCAAGATGTACATTTTTAATATAATTTGTACAGGTTTTGGTCTGGAAGTGATACTTTTCCAGAACGCCCTTCAAGGCTTAAATGATTTGGAGCTCAGAGGTCTCCTGAGTTAGAAATATTTTTTTAGTAAGTGTTTTTGTTTTTAGTAGCCCTTGGTAGATTTTTGTTTCCTCATGAATTGTTTTGATTATTTTTGAGTGAAATTTAGCGTCGATGATTCTGTGGCCAGAGGTATAAATTAATGACAAGTCTGAAGGGTGATCATCTTTTTGTTTGTTTCAAATCTTCTGTTAGCTACTTTCCTTTATTGTTTCCTACTGTTTCTATGGGAAGAGATGTTAAAAAATACTTTCCTGTTCACCTTTTTAATGCCACTTCTAATATATGGGCTTCTGTATGTCCCCATCTCTTTTCTAGGCCAAGGAACTGTGGCCATTCTTTGTACAGAAATTGTGTCAACTTTGATCCATTTGTCCTTTTCTGTACGTTTCCCAATTATATTGTATTCTTTCTGAGGTGGGATGGGTCACCAGAATTATACACAGTATTCAGGCTGGAGCAGTGCTATTAATTTATTCCATGGCATTATATTTTTTGTATTCCTTTCATAGGAATTTGCATTTTTCTCTTTGCTTATTTTTGACTATTATTAAGGATATTTCTGATATTTCTAGGGAGTCATCTGTTATAACTCCAAGGTCTTACTACTGAGTTACAATCCTTTAGAGTCTTTCACTGTGTATGTAAAGCCAGAAATTATTTTTCTTTTGGTCTATCAATTTACATCTGTCTATGTTGAATTTTGTCTGCTTCTTAGTTACCTAGTCACACAGTATCACAATATTTGAAACTCATTACCTTTACTATCAAAGTGAGTAAACTTTTTGTAATCTTTCAGCCTTCTTTCAGATCATTTATGAATCTGTTGAACAGCACAGGTCAGAATACAGATCCCAGAAGGACTCTACAGTTTTCGCAGTGAAAACTGACCATGTATTCCTACACAACTGGTTCCAGCAGGCTCTGCAATAGACCCACAGCTGGCCAAAGATGAACTCCTCAGACAAGCTGGTGGCACTTCTGTGATAGCATATTTAAGGAAGGGCAGAAATTACCAAATGGGGAGAGGAGGAGGGAACAAAAAGTGTGAGAGAAACAGCAGAGGCAACATCAACGTCGGAGAAGGAGGGGAAGGTGCTCCAGGTGCTGGAGAAGATACTACCTGCAGTCCGTGGAGGACCAACACCAGAGATGATTTTCCTGGCAGGAACTGCAGCCCGTGGAGAGCCCACACTAGAGTGGAGAAAAAGTGTGAGAAATAAGTAGTAGTAGTAGAGAGAAACCGCTGTGTACTGACTGTAACCTCCTGTCCTCCTCTGGTCTGCTCAGAGGTGCAGAGAAGTCTGGAGTGCAGGAATGAAATTGAGCCTGAGAATCCAGGGAGGAAAAGTGGTTTTTTTAATGTTTGTCTTTTTGTTTCCACTACCTGAATTAGTAATTATATTTTTATTTTAATAAACAATAAATTAATTTCCCCCCAGGTTTAGTCTGTTTTGCCTGCAACACTCACTATTAAGCAATCTTCCTGTCTTTATTTCAACCCACATGCTTTTTCATTCCTGGGTTATCTTCCTGTTTTCACCCCAGTCCTGCTGGGGATGGAGAGTGAGTGATTGTCTGGGTAGGATTTTGGCTGTTGGCCAAGGTTAACCTACCTCACTACCTTTGCTTTTTCCTTATTACTCATTGTTAATACATACAGATATTTTTCTGAATGGAATTGCATAGCAGCTCAATTTTTTCTTACAAGCAGTTTTGATAATCAACTTTGTTGAATGCTTACTTGAAATTAAAAAGAAAACAACTCTCTGGTCTATAAACACATTTAGTCCTTTAGAAAAAGTTAATAGATTTGTGAGGCATAAGTTTCTGTGAAAAAGTTCTCTATTATGTCATAGTTATTAATTTGTCCACTGGTTGTATTTTTTAGAATATTAGCACTTTATTCAGTATGCATATTGTTCTTATTTGTCTGCTTCTCTGCTTCCCCTTTCAAAAATCCATGTCATGTTATCTCTTTTTCAGCCCTCTAGTGCCAAAACAATTTTGAGTGATGTTTCATAACATGCTTAGTTGTGTTATTCTTGAATAATTTAGAAATTTTTGGCAAATAGCAATTAGTAGATAAAAAGGTTGTTACTTTATGTCTTGATTATTTGGGGGGTTTTGTTCTAGAATTTCTTCCAGAACCGCAAAAAGTTTCAGAAATTTAGAGTTTGAGATAGACCCTTTAAGATGTTGAATGTAAAGAAAAATTCTGGTAAGCAAAACTCTTCAAGCTCTTCAGCAGTGATTGTGGATCTAAAAATTAATTTTTTTTTTTCTGTCTTTGAGTCCTGACTATGCTGTAGTAGTCCTAACTTTTTCTTGGTCTTTTTGTTCCTTTTGATAGTGGTAGTCATTTGCTCTGACTCTTAAATACAAAGCCTTTAGTTTCCCTAATGGGTGCATTCATTCATTCACTGATTTATCTTCTTCCATCAAGTTTCTGATAATAGCTATAATGTCAATTTTTCATTTGAATCTAAGTGTTTTAAAGCTCTTATTTTTACTCCTCCAGCATTAATATAGAAACATAGATATTGTTTTACTTTTATGTTCTTCTGTACTCTTTTTATTGTGATACTTCACTTTTTAATTTAAATTTTACTAATCTATTTCAAATTTTGAGGTTTGTGAAGAAGTAGGGGTTTATGCAGGGTTTTTTTTATGAAACAGCTCTTAAAAGATCTATTATCCTGGATGCTTCCCTTGCAAGGGATGCAACTCTTGGTGACTTTCCCGGACCAGTAGGTTTTTGAAGTGCAAGCAGTCTCATTCTGTTTTGACTTTAGGAATAGTTCTGTTGTACAGGTTCTGTCTGCCACAGTTCTTAATACATCCTTCTTCCTGATGTCATTTATTCAGTCATGTGTGGAAACTTCCAGTCTGTTAGAGCCAATAGCTGATACTGAGAACATCTCAGAGAATGTTGCCGTGGAGCTTCTGGAATTTAGTTTCCCCCAGAACTTCAGGCATTTTCCCTATGTACTTTTCTCCTACTCTTCTTTGAGTCACTGGAGGTTTCTTAGCTTGCCAGCGCTGGCTCCTTCCCAGCTTTGGCCCTGACCAGTCACTGCTCTACTGCACCCAAGAGCCAGGCCATCAAATTGCACCTTTGGATGTCACAGAATTATTATCAAACTGGAAGCTGGTTTTAACCTGATTGTAATATGCCATTCCTTCCACTAAAAAAAATTAATAATAGTCTGCCTTCAGAGTTCATTTTGTGAAGCCTTCTATTTATCTTACAGCCTTTATTTTTACATCTCACTAGCTATATAATAGCATATTTTTAAGGTGGATAGGTAAGTTATGTATATAAAATGTACGTATGCAAAAATGTGTATGTCAATATACAATGTATATGGAAATAAAAAATGAATCTATAGATACTGGGTTTTGAACTATGGTAAAATTTATATTTTGAGCAAATGCTGTTCCAATTAAGTGCCCAAACTGTGATATTCTAACTATATAAAATCTTGAGTAGCTAATCCTATTCTAGTTCTTTGATTAAAAAAAGTTCACCTAGTATGCAGTTTTCTGGAATGAACAAGTGCCCATCCTTTGGTCTCATATACCTCTGCAAAGCTGAAACAGATCTGGGCTCCCTTGTTATTCTCTGCTTCACCTATCTTCTGAGAAGCAGTATATAAATGCAGGCAGTCATGCAGCTATTCTAATGAATACTGGAGGTTTTGTAGGAGCCATCAGATCTAGGGCATAAAAATGGCTTAAACCCATCTTCTTTCCTCTATTTTTATTTCTGTCCCTCTACTGAGATATTTATAGTTATGGGTAACACAGGAATACCCAGAATATTTTATGTAGCCCCTGCAATTGCATGATTTATGATTATGTTCATCCGCATCAAGGTCACATTTATATGCACTGATTTTTGCAATTAACTTGTTTAACAACAATAGCTTGGTTTCTGAGTTAATATATAAGTTTCATACCTTGATAATGTAAGTAAAAGCTCCTAATTATATACATTAACATTTTGTCTGACTGAATAGGTATCACTAAGGATGACCAAACATGACAGTATTCCAAACGTGGTGCTGGTAATCCATCAACAATTTTTCCATTGATTTTTTGCATAATAGAATCCTCTTAAAGTATTATGCATGAAAATCAAACAATATTCCTGGTTATCAAAACATAACAGAAAATTACAACATTTTAACAAAAAGCATTAATAGAAATCTAACACTTTTTATAGTGTTAGATATATGAAGGTAGGGATAGGGTAAGATAAATCACATACTATGAAGCTGATAGTGAATGCCATTTAATACCTGTCATCCATGGGGAAACAGGCATCAAGTGTATAATTTAAACGGAAATTTCACCATTGTACACTCAATTACTGTACTTCAAAATGCACTACACTCATTCTTCTATGGCAATCATTCCAAGGAACAACAACATACAGGTGAATTGCTGGTGTATATTATACCTCCAGTGCCACATAATGGAGTATATATGGTGCCAGTGAGATGACAATATTCAGAAGAAAAGTTCATGTATACAATCATAATAAAAAAATGGTCTAGCAGGGTAAATCTAGGCTAAAAGGACAACTGGTTTTACAAAATCCTATGAAACGTGGTCTGTGACGGTACTTCAGTCTTCATTTTATACATTATTCTAGGTGGTATATACTGTTTTGTAGATAAAAGTAGAAATGTGATTGTACTGTCACTGCGATACCATTTAATGTTGTTGTTGTTGCTATATGGTACTGTAATGCAGGAATACTGCATTACCTTAGAAGGAAGAGTGACTAAGTTCCTTCTTACAATAAAATATTACTAAAGTAATTGTATTTAAGCATCTTTCTCGTATTTTTTTTCTTTCAGTTGAAACCATAGCCTTAGACTATTAGTTGACAAGTTCTATTATACCATCCTCTGTTGCTCCATGAAACTTAAAGGTGGTTTTATTTGATGTAATGTACAGTTTGCCTGTTTCTTTAATTCTTGTTCCCTTTTGTGCATCTGTTATTTGAGCTGTGATAAAGTAAGCATTAGAAAAATGCCCAATATATCTTTTTTTTTTCCCCTCGCTTTTTTCTTTTTTAAAATATGAGAGTCTGGGAAGGTGAAAAGTATTCCAAAGTGAGTGTGAACATTTTATTATTTATTTAACACCAGCATATTGCTAAGTTTCTCACTGTGACTTTGAAATTTACACATCTACATTTATATGCACCAATTAATAAACACAGTATAGACAGGGTAAAAAAAAAAATTTTCACCCTGAAAGACTCTCCTTATTATAGTATAATGTCTTTAAAGTAAGTCACATGTTAGATCTAAACTACTTGACAGGTAGCCATTTTAAAGACATTTATGAATATAATCAATGTAATTTTCAATGGTTATATTTCTAATAACCAATTTGCTGACTTTATGTGCTTGTCAAGATAATTTATACATATACACCATATGGTCTCTGAAAATTTTCTTTGCCCAGATGAGCATTTAATCTTCCTTTCTCCCTAAAGGAATTATCCACATCCCTAAAATCAGAGAATCCTCCACTTATTTTTCCCTTCTGTCAGATCTTCCAGTCTTAAGACCTCACATCATAATGGTCATCTTTTTAGCAGAGGGCAGCATATGGCATTCTCCAAGTCCATCAATTCCACTGTTTAATTGGCTGTGTGAATCACTGTTGAGCTAAAGGTGATTTTGAAGCACTTCCAACTCTCCTTGACTCTTGACCAAGATTCAGATTTTGGTATCCTCTGTGACTCTGTAGAGTATTTCTCAGGGGAATAATCTGTTGTAATGACTCTATTAAATAAAATGAAAGTTGTTTTTCTTTTTTTTTTTTTATTGTTACAAGAAAGCAATACTTGTCTGGTTGGAATTTTCTTACTAATGATAGTGAAGTTTGTAGAAAAGATTACTTTGCTCCAATAAATTAAATAAATGCTAAAAAGTTGCATATCAGATAGTTTTCAGTTCTGGTCATCTTGGGCCCTTCTCTTCACACTAATGGTAAACCTGTTGTGGAAGAAGGGCTTGGCAAACCATTTGCTATTGGGTATCAGACAGCTTAACACTCTGAGCTACTAATTGTGTTTTACTGTCATTTCTAAAAAAGAAGCAGAACTTGTTAACACACTTTTCCACCTTGCATTTTGTATATAAAGAAGAATGAGTTTACATCCATGTTTTATTAGTCACGTTCTGAGTTTTTTATTGTATCATGTAGTTCATGTTCCAGATTTCAAAGGATAATGTTCATGCACTAAGTAATCACCTAATATCCTGCAGAAGCTTCAGGATGATCCCCACCTTTCTGATTTTTTATAATCACATTTTCAGGTATTCTGTTTATGGAATCCTTGTTTACTGATTAGACCAGATGCAAGTTTTGATGCTAGTGCAATATGTTTAAATATATTTGGTTTTGAGCAAGTAGTTAAAAAAGGTTCTTTCTTAGCCTTAAGATATGACTCTATTACCTTGCTCATTAGATGTAAAAAAGGGTTTTCCATGGGACGTCCAATGAGATGACATTCCTAATACTGATGGTGATGCTAACATAAATTTGCTCCTTTTTCTTTCCTTTTTTTAACTTATGGTTAATGCTTTCTGGTTTATATAAGTTCAAAAGTTCTCAAAATGGCAGTTGATTCTTTTTGCATGCTGCAGAGGCTTCTCAATAGATTAAGAAATTTAACACAATTTTTACTATATCATAAAACCACTGTTTTTTGGAACCTATTGAATCATAGACTAGTTTGGGTTGGAAGGGACCTTTAAATATCATCTAGTCCAACCCCCCTGCAATGAGCAAGGACATCTTCAACTAGATCAGATTGCTGAGAGCCCTGAGCAGGTTCCAGCCTGACCTTGAATGTTTCCAGGTATGGGGCATATACACAGAATGCATGGAATGATTGATTCTTTTCACCTTGGTGGTGGAATAAAATAAATAAATATTTTAAGAGCTGCTCCAGTTTTTTTATTCGGTAACCAAAGGAGGGGAATATATTGTTGTGTTAGTCTTCTTGAAGTTCTGTTTTGGTGTCAGTTGAAGACTAGATGATCTTTCGAGGTCCCTTCCAACCCCTAGGATTCTGTGATTCTGTGATTCTATGAAGTGTTCTTTTTCACAGAAGAGAAGAAAATTTGTAGATGGACTAACTTTTAATAAAATTTAATGCCATCAAGTGGCTTGGTAGTGACAATGAATGTCCAAAACTTAAATGTAGGAATTGTTTGTTGCTCTTATGTATCATACTACCGTGAGCATTAACATGAAATAGGTATTTCTGAGTTACTTTGATTAAAAAATTAGTCATTTGCAACTCTAACTAGTTAAGTTGGCTCTGAGTTAATTGAGTTTTACTGTAGAGAAGACCAAAAATCTGTTGACTCTAAGGTAAAGGAAAGATATTCTAGAAATACATGGCTGACATTTAAGCCAAAACCTGGAAAGAGGCTTGGATTAGGTCACCCTGCTGGATAGGAGTTTGTTGGTCTAATAGCAAAAGGATTTTGTTCCAAGTGCTTAAGTTGTTTGTCTTAGACTGTGTATGAAGACTGCTGGGCTTTCTGAAAGTACACTTTTTGTGTATGATAGTTAAGTCTCTCATGAAGTTTCATTTTAGCTCCTTAAAACACTTAAAGCATGACTCAGTCACTTCAGTGTTTTCTTGTTGTTAACGTAATCCTTGTTTGTATAGATCCACTATGTCTCCTATTTATTCTTTTTCTTTTTTCATACATATATAAACTTTCAGATATATTTTGTGTATATTAAATGTGTAACATTAATTTCTCTGGACCTCCCTTTTCCAATTTTGTTTTGTGTTCTCATT
This sequence comes from Aegotheles bennettii, assembly GCA_013398125.1. Lineage (NCBI taxonomy): Eukaryota > Metazoa > Chordata > Aves > Caprimulgiformes > Aegothelidae > Aegotheles > Aegotheles bennettii. The sequence goes on from VZRW01006972.1 coordinate 242,161, forward strand.
TCTTGAAGGACCATAGTCAGGGCAGAAGCTGTTCTTTCTTCCCTTTGGTACCCTCAGATATCCGTATCCTTTTCGTAAGAATTTTTGCAGTCTTATTACTGACTATCTATGAAGCACACAGAAGTGATCGTGACAGCCTCTGTAATTTAGAACACTTAATTTATCTATTATATCATCCATTGAGTGATAGCATAATTTGGGCAATTTTAAGCACGGGATAACCACCCAGTGAGTGATTAAACCTCTACAGTATAGCATGTCTGAAATATGGTTTGGCAGCTGGAATTTACTCTCTGAAAAACCCAAAAGATCTCTTGGGGAACTGCAGTTCAGAATGCTTCCTGACCACAACCAGTGTTTGTGGTAGTTCATTAAAGAAATCTTGAAGCCTTCAAACTACTGTTTCAACATGTTTGAAGTGGTTATGCCTCTGCATACATTGGGAAAATATTCTCCTAAACCAAGAGTTTTGAGCCATTCCTCATCTTTTGTGACCCTGAGGTTAATATGGATTCTGGAAGTCCTTTAAAACAAGCTCAGGAGTTCATTGAAGTTATACTGGGTAAAAGATTGTCTCAGGACTTTTTCTGGGTTTTCTCTCTGTTTTTTCAGAGCTGAGAGAAGCAAGTGCTTAATACCAAGAACAGGTTTTCCATTTTCTGTAATGGTCCTATTACCATCATAGTTAAATAATTTTCAGCTATCATTTAAGACTCGTTTGAGGTTATTTCACACTATTCTAACAGTTGAAAACAGCTTAAGTGGGGGCTTTGCATTAGATTTGTTTCTGGGAGTGAACACTCTTGGCAATTAAAGAGAACCTTGAAGTAGGATAGCTATAAGAGCCTTATTGAATTTTGAATTCCAGCATGCATAGCTATGTCACATTTACTTTAATCCAGAACAGCCACTTCATCTCTGACCTCTCAGCCCTGCTGCTCAAGGGAAACATACAAAATACCTTCAAAAGATAATTCTGGAACTAAAATTCATAACTCTACTGGGCACTAAAAACCATGGACTCAACAGAGACATTGGTTTTATGGCACATTATATTTTTTGCCACTCCAGGATAACCTTTCCATGCTGCACAGACAATAAATTACTTGTGTCTCTCTTGCTTTCTCTCTCTGTCCCCATAGGAGCAAACAAATGTATTGTCTTTTCCTTACTAATGTTTCTCCACCTCATATTTATAAAGTATCTTGTCTTTTAGTGAATTGAATTGGCAAGTTCAATTAAATTAAAATCCGAGCAATTGTCCTCAAAAATTTTGTTTGGAGGATTGCTAATTCTACTGGAGGAAAGTCTTGCATGTATGAAAGCTTGTCATTTTGCCCTCAAATATTTCATTTAGTCTAATAGAAGATCATAACACTTCTTATAAACTGTATGTATTCATACTGTTCGAACACATGGCTAGAGCAGTACCACTTAGTTGACAGTAACATGCTGATTAGATGCAACTAATTCTTCCCTTTCAGTTCCAGAAGTTTTCTATTAGTTCAGTCTTTTAATAAACAGTTTGGCCAGTCCAAAATCCTAGGTAGCTGTGTTTTTATATTTTTAATATTTTCTATTTATTATGCTCATGCTATTGTGCATGGAGTTTGTAAAACATTGTGAGATTGATCCTGCTGAACAGTGGTGTGAGATTTTCGTGTTTCTTATTTTCCAGCAAAAATGGTAGCAACTAAAGGAACAAATTGGACTTGATCATAAATGTCCCTGTTTTCAAGATTAAATGTTATCTACAGAATTCGCTAATTTCTGAAGTTCTTGGTGCTCAGTGATGTCCTCTGAAAGTGTGGTAAACTCCAAGCTGTATCAGTAACTGAACTCTATTCAGTTTATAGTACAGTAAATAGTGATTTGATAAAGCTGGAAAATGCTGAAATGCTGACAGTTTCTAAGATAATCCTTTAAAAAGTGGTTGCCAGTACCAATATATTTTAAAACAACAAAAAAATATTGCCAGAAAAAATGCAATAGATGTGTGCATTATTACATACTCTTCACTTCAGTGATTCTTCAGTGAAAAAACCAAAATCAACAGCACACACTGTCTCTGCAGGTCTAAGACATCACAGGAGGTGCTTCTGAATACACCCTCATGGTTTGCTGCTTATTCTTAGCTGGGAGAAACAATGCCATAAATTTGGATCTTGCTCTGTCTCTGGTGTTATAAAACTTCAGTAAAATAAATGAAAGAAAACAAAGAAGGTACATTATCTGGACTCATGGTATTATGACATACCATCTGACTAGACAACACTAATAACCTGCAGCATAGATCAACTTTAACTGTGGTCTTGTCACATTTCCTAAACCGAAGCAAAACTGGGCTTGGTCAGCATGTGATACAAAGCCTGTAAGAAAACTGTTCACAATTCAGAACATGGTGCATGTTTTACAGTGTTTCCTCAAAAACTAAAGAATGTCTCACCACAATTAAAGGGGATATTTTTTTCTCAGTGCAAGATAATACAAGAAGAAAGCATTTTTTTTTATTAAAAATACCCACTGTCAGTGTTTCTTCTCTTTTTTTCTTCTCTAATTAGAAATTGTTGTTTTATAAAACATCAGACACTTCTGATGAAAAGTGGAAATTTACTATTGCTTCACATGTAATTGTTTTTTTATAACATTTTTTGCAAAATTTCTGCTGGTAATCACTGGGTTTTACTATTAAATAGGATTGTACCACATTTAGCTTCAATCACCTTAAGAATTTTAGGTTCATACCCAGCTATTTTTCTGTGTGTGACTGTAAACACCAATATGGACTTTTTTTTGGTGTGTATGGCCTACCTAGCAAAATTACAATTCAGAAACATAAGCGTGTATTGTGTAATAACTTCAGGAAACTACTGATTTTTTGTGGGATTTATTATTCCCGTTTAGAATTTAAATTGAAATCTCTGATGTAACAAACCCAGGATGCTCTCAAGACTAGTAATTTTGAAACATGATGCTCATCTGCTACTGACCCTGTAGAAAAGATTCAGTGTTATTTCAAAATACTCTTTGTTGTGAGGAGCACTTAATGATAGAAACACTACTGCCATAGCATTGGTCCTGGCTGATGTACTGAGTAAAGACCTGTTACAAATCCAGTATCAATCCTCTACCCTTTTGATTCATACAGAAGCTGTATATGTTTTTTTATTATATTATAGTATCTCATACTCCTAACCTAAAAGCAGAATAAAGGTAGAGTCGTTTGGGGATTTTTTTTTGTTCGGTGTTTTTTTTTTATAATTAGATTCAGTTACTGGAACAAGTATGCAGTTTGCAGCACACTGTGGGATAACTTCAGCTGCATTTAAAAAAAGAACAAAACCTGACAATGTTATGTTTTGCAGTAGCTACTGACTACCTAGAGAGAGTTTGCTACAATAAATTATGTTTAATTGATGTTGTGTTTTTAATTTAAATTTTTATTTGACGTTAGTTATATCACATATTAGTAAAAATAAGCCTATTCTGTTCTTGCATATGTGTGGTTTGAAAAATTTTCAGGTTTTCATTAATTTTGTGGAATTTCAGTTGCACAATACTGCTGTATTTGTCACACCAAGAGGAGAAACTTAAATCTGTCCTTTCCTTCGCCCCAGTAGAATTTAATAAAATTATCAATCTTCTTTCTTGATGTTAGGTGAAATCTTGTGTTCGGAAATTAAGTTGCTTTCCAGTGTATATAAACAAGGTTTAATATTTACTGTTGAAACCAAAGCATTTTCCTCAAAATTCATTGTTGAAGAAACAGAAGATTAGGATGGGTTGAAGCACTGACCTGTATAGGCTGTGTTCCCTCATATAACATTAATCATGGATGTTACTAGTTACTAACCCTCAAGAGCCCACTTTAGGATATATCATATTTACTGTGAAAGTTGAATAAAGGCAGATACTGAAGAAGATGTGTTGTATGCAATCATGTATGTGAGTTTATTATTATGTTATGAATTCTGACTACTTTAATGTTTTTAACTGCCTTTCTTCCTAGCTTCTAAAAATACTGTTCACCCTCTATTTACAATTTACACCAATAGTCTAAATTTGGAAATTTTTAATGCTGCATTTAGTGAAATTTTATTAGTGTAATATGTTGTGTGCATGATTACATGCTTGGGGTTTTCTTAGCAGGGTGATTAGAGTAGAAATGTCATCCTTTGACAACTTGCTAATATCCTCATGGAGGCATAAATGGGGTTGGAATCCTTATATCCACAGCAGAGAATATTTCTGTTTGAAGGAACACACTCACACTCTGAAGTACCAGGCTTTAGCTATCCCTATGGCCCAGTTGGTGGAATTAAGGCACTTGGTTCCTTTGTGTTTTCCAGTTTCAGTGGAACAGCAAGATCTGGAAGTCAGGTTTTGGTACCAGACTGTGGAGAAGAGCGAGTCTTCTGGTTTGTTCTTTACAACCTGGTTAAGTTTTCCTTGGTACTTGTTCTTTCTCCTCCTTTCCTCTGTCAGAGCTATATCCTTGCCCCAGGTTTCTTTGCCCAGATAATCTTGGTTGCACGCTGGTGGCTCCCTGCTGCAGTTGTTCCTCTGCAATTAGCTGTTCCTCAGTGCTCTGTGTTTCTTTCATTTCTCTCCTTCTCTAATTTGTCCCTCTCTAAATCATTTGGATCTCTTCATCTAATGTTGGACCTTTCCAGACTCACTATCATCTCTGACTTTTTTTTCCTAGTTCTGTTTAACCAATTGTACTTCAAGTCACTTGAACCAACTAACTTCATGTCAACTGAGGTCCCAAGTGAGTCCAGGTATGCAGATAATTTCTTTAGTTCAGTCTCTCACTCAGTCCCTGGTATTGTGGTTCTTTTGTACCCTCTTTTGCTTTCAAGTAATAGTCCCGCTGCCCTGGCACTCAGTTCTCTATCCTAGTCATCTTGATCAGTGCATCCAAGGCCTCTAACATAAATCACCTGTTGCCCTCATGTGCAACAGCAGCCCTTTGCTGTCCATTCTCCCATTCTGCCACAGGCCCTCCTCTGTCCAGTTTACCTTCTGCTAGTACTGCCTTTGGAGAGTACAGGCAAGAGTCTCATTGTTCTCCCAATATGTGGATTGGAACACAGGGTTAAACTGCATTATTGGAGAAATATAGGATGAGTCTTGGGATGGGGATTACTTTGTGCAGGTGGAATCTTTCATGATTTCAGTTTTCAACTGTTACATGTTTCTCCTGACCTTGTGGCTGCAGTTTTCAAAGCTTTATTATCTTGTCCAAGTTTGGGTAAATTTTCCATCTCATGCTGAATTTAAGTTCCTGTTCCACATTACGGATGAGACCCAAAGGTTTCCATGAAAAAAAGGACCTACTTTGTTTTCAGGAGCTAATAACTGAGGTGAAACTACATCTGTTTTGATTTGTTTCAGCATCATGATTGTGAAGGTGTCCAATTATTACTTGTACCTTGAAATATTCTTTCAATTGTTGACTTGGCTTTTGGAGGTGTGTCTGAGTGGGTTTACCAACTCTACTTTCTAGGATGGATTTGTAATTTCTTGGAGAGTAGTAATTCAGCCAATTGGTATTTTTGTGGAAAGGAAAACTATTAAATTTATAACTCTTCTGTGAAAATACACGTTTGCAGTATTGCCATCTGTTTTCAGAAACTGACATCTAAAATTTTACTAATTGTAGTATTTTTTTCTACAATTTGTCAATAAAGCATTTTTATAAGTATCATATTGATTTCACATATGTTTAATTTTATACTGGTTGAAGCTTTCTAATATATATGAATAGCAGAGATTTTCAGTGATTATTGCTTTTTGTATTGTTTCCCACTTAATCTCCCAGCATTTTGTTTTCCAGTTCTAGTAAAAGTTAGCATAAGCCACTAGTACATAAGAAATGCCTCTCAGACATGTTTGCACTGTGTTTTTTGTGTTGTGTTTTTTTTTTCCTCAGAAAATTGATTGGTAGTCAAAAAAATTAATCTGCAGAGTGGCTCCATTCAGGTCAGGTCAAATTTGCCAAACCTGTCAGCTTGAGAAAATGAATAAGTTCTGCAGAAATCTACTGTAGTATTAGCAAAATAGTTTGATTTGAAAAGCAGAAAAGTGAATGTCAAGGAATATAGTATCAGAGGAGAGAAGTATCTCCAAAACACTTTAACCAATACTGCAGTGGTGTCAGTCCCTTAGCGAAAAACAGTGCTCTACACTTATGTCTCTCTGCAGGGAGATGAACCTGTATTTTTCTTTTCCTAAAAGAATGCTATTATGATCTAGGGCATTCTAGGTAGACTATTTTTGATCTTTTGTTCTGGAAATATTTTATTCTGCATGATTTATACAAGGTGGGTCTGCATTATCAATTTGGGGTTTTCTTTCTTAATACTCTCTGCAGCCCCAGTTCCTCTGTACACTCCTCAGCCTTACTTACTTTAAATATGGCCCAACTACATTGCCCTAAGATGGCTGTGGAAACCAAAATAGCTCTAGACTGCATTAGAATTGATAGGAAGAGACCTTGGTTGAAGTCCATTCTGAATCATGTTTAGAGTAGATTGAGCTGTAATGTCAATTTTTTTTCCTGGGTCAATCACCATAAAAATAGATAGCCCATACAGACTAGACATGCACTAGCGGAAGAAACACCAAGACAATCTTTAGTCTCATGCATTTTTCTGGACAATAATTGATAAAAGTTTCATCTTACAGGTAGGAGCTGAAACTCTTCCATAATCTTCATGGTTTCCTTTCCATTACTGGACTCATTTAATTGGGCTGTAATTTGATTGCTTAGCTAGACTACAGAAATAAATTGCAGTTCCCACTACCTCAATCCTTGGTGTTCCAAAAAACACCGTGTGGAAAACTAGTAGTGTGCCTACTACATATTTAACTAAGATTTGAAGAGGAATTTTGGAAACTTAATCGGGCTAAAAAAATCCCCCACCTCTGTGAGGCTCTGTCTGTGCTTCAGAGAGCAATCAGCATCCAAAAACACTCCAATGAAATTAGTAGGGTTTCCATATGATAGGCTTACTAAGCCTTTTCAGAAGTATCTCGGATCTCATTCAAGATCTGATTTTTTATCTTTAACTGTGCAGATACCTTAAGCATATTTTTTTCAATCTGGTGGTGTTTATTAAAGATCATAGGTTTATATTATTGTGGACTGCAAGACATGAGACAAACTTTTTTCTGTAGCACCTTAACTTGCACCTGTTATTAAAAAGAGCTACTACAGGGTGTGGGGGTGGAATTCATTCACAGACTGCTTTGTGTTAATTTTTGGATTTCCAAGAAAGATTCAATCGAAAGACATGGCTTAGAAAAGACAGATGTATATCTTCAAAGATTGGATTGATACAATGGTTTGTTCTTACGTGTTTGTATGGTCCCACTGATAATTTATAGCTAACCACTGTTTTAAAAGACTATTTGAATAATAATTCCTGCAAACATTGCAAGCTCCTAAATGAACACGAGCACCTATAACATGCAAAACTATATTGTCACATCCATTTAAAATTATTTTTTAAATTCTGTTATTGTACAGATCTTAACAGGTGCATAAAAGAATGGGAATGTAGGTGGAAAAGTTAGTTGGATTTCTACCACTGTTTGTACCTAATACCGTATTTACTTAAAAGATACCTTTGTTGTTTCATCACAGATGAAACAGGATATCGCTCAGGATGATTTTGTTTCTTGCTACTGTCATATTTCTAAAGCCAGAATCTAGTTCCTAATAGTTGGCAGGCACAAAATCAGTTTTCAGCCAGGTATGAATATTGCCTATTTAAGATACCTTCTCGTATATATAATCTTGACTTTGTCATCTTTCTATCATTCATTTTTCTAAGCAATATATGATTAGATCAGAAGACTATTTTAAACTGGTATTTGATAAAATATATTACAGAAAGACTTAGAACAGATATACAGATATTTAGATTAGTTATTTTTATTAAAATTACTATACATTCAAGTGGCAATCTTCCATTTTGATATCAAACACTGACATTTTTCAGAGATTGCCATTTGACCTTCAGGTCTAGTGAACAGCTTGAGATTAGCAAATTACTGAATAAAACTTGTGAAACTTATATAATAAGACAGGAGTGGAAAAAGGAAAAAAATACATAACTAAACTGCAAAATAGTGTACATTTTTATTTTTGAATTTGTATGAGTATAATCATATAAAATAATATTACTTTGTTTTTAGATGCTGTCAAACAGCATAATAGTCTTAGCTTGCAAAAAAATGCAGTTTTTTGTCTTTCTTCCTTTTCGTTTAATATTGCTACTAAATAAAAGATTGTAGGATTTTATTTTTTAACCAAAGAAGGGGAAAATAAAATACAGCCACCTCTGGGTAAATTCTTATGGTGAACAACAACAACAAAAAAGGATGCTTACACTTTTATCCCTTGTGGATTTCTTTTTAATATTTCAGAGCAATGAACATACGGCTGTTACTATCTGCAATGGTGTATTTGCGGCGATGCCTATCAACATCCACCAGAGAGCAGGGCAGCTCTAAAACCCATATCTTTTATGCTGTGGAAATTGATGGAGACAGCAACACAGCCAGCTTCTTGGCCAAACAACATGGAATGCAGTTCATTTCAAAGGTCAGCGCATATTTAAACTTGCTTCATTACTCCCACCTTTATGCTTGAGATTTTCATTTTTTTAAAATCAGTTTACCTAGAGGTTCCTTTAGAGACAGAAAAATGAAAGTGCTGAATCCTATTTTCATTTGGGGATATCAAGCTTTTTATCAAATTATAGAGGTGACGTTTCAGAATATTTCATATCTGATCAGAAGGAAAATCCAAAAATAATTTTCTCTTTATTCAGGAGTCTTTCAGGCACTGGGACTGTTTTATTTATTACTTAATATTGTGCTCCAGTCAATCATTTTGAATTCAGACAGGAAAATGGAAATTTTATTTTTAAAAGGAAAAAATCGTGAGGAAAAATGCTATTGGAATAAAGCAGATTTTATTATTTTTAAAAATACAAATATGTGTTTTCTTCCTCTGCTAACTATTTTACTTTCTTTAACCACAGTGCGTTAATACAAAAACATATACTAAACAAAGGATCTTATATGAAATAATACATTAGTTAATTAAAGGCATTTTATTTCAGAGCATTTCTACAACATATATCATTGAGCTTGAGGAATTATGGCCTTGTAGCACCATTAAGGAAAAATCTTATTCTTTCTTTGGACTAGTGTCTTAATGCACACATTTTCTGTATTTGTACTATGTGTGTATAAACATTTAGCTTTATTTTAACTTTCCAGGGGAAGAAGGTTATTCCTGAACTGTATGTTAGTACTCTGGTACACAGCCCAAATAGAGGAAACACATTAATACCTTTCAGTTACAGTTACTGGTCTATAAAACTGGACATATATACCAGTGACATAGTGTTAAATTTTACTGTTGCTTCTAGTTTAGAAACATCTTGCATAGGTTAAAGTAGATCACAAATAAATTATTAAAACTGTTAATACGTTAATCTGTAGCAGCCTCCATTCATTGACCTGAAAGTTCTTTGCCAATTTTAATGAATTAAGCCTTGAAGTGCTCCTGTTGCTTTTATCTCTGTTTTTCAGATGTGAAAAGCAGAGGTAGAGTAAGTAAAACAATTTGTTCAAGATCCGCATAGGAAGTCTGCAGCCCAGTGAGAAAAAAAAAAAACATTTCTAAATTTTCAATTCTGTGCTCTAGCTGTAAGAAATTATCCTAAGAGAGAAAATGTAATCAGCTTATGAAGAAGAGGCAGTGCATTATACATACCTCAGCAGCCACTATGGTCTACCCTAGTCATGAAAATCACTGAAGGGCCCTGAGGAAACCTGCACCCAGTTTTCTCTTAGGAGAGCGATGATGACGCAGCCTTCCCAATGTGTCACCCTTAGTGTATAAATATTAAAACCACCACAGACTGTTATAATGAGGTTGTTAATTAAAAAAAAACAACAAACCAACAACGCTGAAGTTTGACAACAAGTATTTCTATAAAGGGTGACTTCAATCATAGTGTTGCTAAAAAGGATATCCTCAGATTTTGAGTAGCACAGAGGTATTTTATACAAAGAGAATAGATTACAGTTTCTGTTGCTGTACAATTTAAGCACTATTTATAGCTAGGTTGCTAGAAAAAAAAATTGGTTATATAACAGAGCCAATCACACTGTATTCTTTGTTCTGTAATGTTTATCCAGGAAAACACCTTTTTTTATTACAGTGATTATGGATAAGAAAAAGCAGAAGGTAGAAAGAGAAATGCGGGAGACATAGGAAAGGTTTTCTCCCTGGCTTCTCTGTGAATTTTTGGTTTACAACCTGTTGTATAAGCAGCAAATACCTTTCTTAGGATTCTCATTTCAAATATGAAAAAACCCACTTCTGTTGTATTTAAAGCTTATGGTCTTTAAGCCATGAGGAGCACTGGTAATGTATTAAAGATTCAAATATGATTAAGCTTAGTGTTTTTTCAAACTTTTTGTTGGCTTGTAATAAGCTTACAGCATGTGCTATGTGATAAGGCAAGATGATACTGAAACATAATTTGGAAAAATAAACCTGTAAAACATGATAAAACTTGTTGTCTCTAAAATTCCTGGGTAGTCAGAAGTATTAGTAGTATTGCAGTTAGAAGTTATGCTCCTATTTTAGGTTTCCATATGACAAAGCATTGGAAACATATACTTAAGTTCAATCCTTTTTCTGAAAAAAAAGTCATAATTGTGTGCCTAAGTTCCTTTGAAATAAATGGGATCTAGGCATATGCTTAAGTGCTTTACTGGATAAGGCTGGGCTACTGAATGGTGCTCTTAGTGAAAAAACAGTTTTGTATGAGAAAAGTGACATCAAAGACTGAAAATGCTATCTTTTAAATATGCTACTGTCACTACAGGAAACAGACTCTTGTAGAAACGGTAATTATGTGTATCTATGACATCCTTGCTTCAGCGTGTTAGTTGCAATTTGGAGTTGCAGTTTAAAGGCATAACTTCCCTTTGGCATAAGTGTACACTTTTACTAGGATACAGTGAATAAATACAGTGAGTTAAGTGTGCTGCTTTGGAGTGCTTCCTCTCATTAAATGTCATTACTTGTTAATATGCAGATGCTTGGCAACATAGCAGGTAGGAAAACTGTAACTATGAAGAAAGCTACCGATTAGCTATCACACTGGAATACACTTCTTCAGACATTTAGTTTATAAAATCGGAAATGTTAAACTCCTCACATTGAATGCAATACTATTTAATTTCCTATTCAGTACCAGCTAATTTACCATAGAAACAGTGTAAGTGAAGAGTTCATTTAAAACTTACTGTTATGATTTCTCTTAAACTTCAAACCACTGACTTAAAGTTTCTGTAATTAAAACACTCATTAAATACTGTGAAGATACCCACAGCATGTAGCAAAGTCTCAGCATTTCTAACCTAATCAAAATATTCTGCAAAGAAATACTTACTTCAGTTCCAGGTTTTGCATTTCTAGGTGACAGCTTTGCACTCAGTAAAGATTAGGGAAGATAGGGAAGACAGCAGATATTAAATATAGTTAGGTGTCAGAGGTATACATTAGAATAAAATGTATGTTAGGATTCTTTTACACAGTTGTATTTTGAGTCAGCTCAATTCCTTTATTTTTACCACTATTGTGATGTAGACTGTACATGAGTCTCGTCTCTATACTGCAAAAAGTACTGCTGTGTGGCAGGAACAGAGGATATAGTGCCAGCCACTTCGGTTTCATTCTCTTGTTTCCTTCCCCACTATTTAAGACAGACATTGTAGAGAAGATGCAGACTTTATTTAATTTCTCTAGACTCAGAGGGAAGGATGTGGTAAAAGAGTAAAACTTGAAAAGGGAGTGCATCCACACCAACTGTTATCAAAAGCAATGTCTTTTTTTGGCTGTATAATGCTTCATCCTTAACTCTATGAAGTCAACAGAAAATCTCCCATTGACTTTCAAGGGAGTGTAGAAGAGGGAATGCTTCTATATAAATGTATCCAAGTAGCAAATATCACCAGTACTTAAACTGTGTGAGACACTCACAGGGAAACGGAGTGAAAAATTGCAGATTTGGTCTCAGTCTTCCAACCTTCCAAAGCAGGATTTCTTGTATGCTATTGTACATTTTGCTGCTGTGTAGCAGATACGAAAACATGAAGAGACACTGGGGAAGCTATGCCTAAAATGCATTCATTCAAAGAAGCAAGGCTCTTGCACAAAGAATTTTAGCTGACAGCTCTCTTAGCTGAGATTTTAAAGTGTGCACCAAGATTCAATGGTTTTACAAAAGCCAGACAAAAGAAACACATAAAGTTTTTCTAGGTTTTATTTTTATTTTCTATTTTTTATTTTTATATTTTTTATTTGGATTAGTAGAAGTTTTGCATAATGGTGAATTGGAATCTCAAAGTGGAACTAAGAAATCTGGGTAGTGGTGGAAATCCAGTTTAGCGACAATTATATAACTGATGCATTTATTGCTGAAAAAAACCTGTTTAATTGCTGAATAATTTTTTAAGATTTTGATAAATATGTACACACACACACACATATATATATACACACATAAGTATAATGCATACAAAAGTGTGTGCTTGGACACTTACACCCAAAACGTACTTATCAAAATGTATAAATGCAGGTATGTTGCAAATTTAATTTACAACAAAGTTTCCTTTCTGTGTTGGGTATTTATTTTTCATCAGCAAAACTCTGAAAAATATTACATAAAAGGTACATAGTATTTGAGAGTTATATCTAAGAATTCGTTGTTGTTAATGCACAGTGGGAACACCTGCAGTGAAGTTCAAGGTCTTGATATTCTGGAGTTTGTACAGAAACTACAAGCAGGTCTTGGATAAAAAAAATGAAGATTTGAAATGAATTATTCTGATCAGGAGTCAAAAATTGATTGTATGTCTGTATATATATATATATTTAGAAGGTAAAGTCAAGCTGGGCAGTATACCCCACTTTTAATAAAAATAGGTTTAATGCAGGTACTTTCTAGTAATCAAAACAAGATTGCTGAATGACATTTTGACTGTGAGTAAGGTTACTTTCATATTCTTTCTCTCTCTTTCTCTCTCTATCTTGTTTTTTGTTTCTCACTTTTCTTTTTTCTTGCCCTTTTTCTTTCATTCTCTCTTTCATTCTCCTCTTTTTTAATTTCCTTTTTCAGTCCAGAGAAATTATTAGTGATTTCACAATCCTGTTTCCCTAAGTCCGTATTTTCTTTATTAAACTTCTTCAGATATTTTGCAACCCTTAAGCAGAGCAGATATAACTTCAGGTCTCTGAACGTATTTATTACTCTTATTTTATGATAATACCTTCAATACTATTGTACCTGTACAAGTTTAAGTACACAGAATCTAAGTAAACTATGGAAATGCCTCTTACTGAGCTGGACATGGGCTTAGTAGATCCTATCCAAGAAGGTCTGGTAACTTACATCACCTCACTCTATAGGCAAGTGTTTTGAAACAATGATTTCCCTCTCAAGTTTTACAGCACATCTTTAGCGTATTATATTTGCTGCAGAGTAAATTCTGAGGTATTTGTCCCTGTGTGATTTTTTTTTATTCTACTACTTTTATTTATCTGGAAAAAATACCTTACTTTTAAATTACTATTTTAAAATTGATTTTCTCTCTGTGCGATAGGTGGTTGTTACAGAAGACAAAGTAATACACCAAGCCTTTTAAATGGGAAAAAAAGGGTGTATGTTCTGGTTTTGATTATTGGTGGAGTTAATTCCTTTGCCTTGGACTGATGTGCAAGAAAACTGGGCTTTTTTAGAATGTAGGGGTTTCTGGAATAGCAACAGAGCCTTAGTTTTGTTACTTCTCCTTTTCCCCTCTGCCATCCTGTGAAGCTACCAAAGCGTCCAAAAAGTGTTCCCCCTGTGGCAAAGAGAGGAAAAATTTTTGCTTCACAGTGGAGTCTAAAAGTAGTAATGGCTGCATTTTGCTAGATCTGGGAAGGAAAAGCACACCTTAGGTGGCAAAGTTTGTTAGCACAGCTGGTGAATACGACTTGAAAATACTGTCAAGATTTTTAACAAGGCACAACTACAGTAAAAGCTTTCACTTTTCTTTTGTTTACATATGTGATATTATAACTGATGTTTTCTTCAGTATGGCAGATGCTAATTCATTCTATTTTTGTTAAAACCTGATATTTCTCTTATATATTCTGCTTCTGGAGTCATGTTTTCTTTCAAAGAAAGGCACATTAGTCTTTCTATAGTATAAAATTAATACCCTCTTAGGCCATTTATTGAAGATGGCACTATTATTATATTGTACTATTGTAAAATAGCAGCATCTGCTCTTTTAATCTCAGCTAAAAATTCTCTTGCATTTCTTGAGCATTGCAAAGTGCAGATTCAGAAGGACTGCACATCTTTTCCATGGTTTTGGCTGTGCTGTGTAACACTATTCAGATGCATATATGACAACAGCTTATGTATTCACCCTTCTACCAGGTGAACACTCCTATGCTTGAAAAGGGCTTTACAAAAAGACAGAGAAATATGAGCACTCATTAGTTATTACCAATTTATGCTAATATACTAGGAAACTAATCATTTAATCGTTCTGATTGAAATGATGGGCATGATTCACAGGAGATGTAAATTGGTATAGCCCTGTTTAAATCAATGAAACTATACTGATATATGCCAGCTAAGAATCAGGTCCCTCATCTTTATTAGAATAATTTAATGGTAGGCTGACCAGACCATTAGAGAATAGAGTTAATAGAATCATCCTATATTGAAACTGGTATGGAATATGGAGGCTAGTAATGTTAGATGATTTTTAAAAATCTTTTATTTTTCCCTATTGTCATATTGAGTAGACAAGTCTTAAGTAGATCAGGTTTAAGCTTTGAAGTTAGTGGCATAATGGTACATTTAGCAAACAACCACAATGTGGAAAAATATTGGAAAATATTTTTGTACACTTGTGCAAAAATAACCTACTTTTTGAATGACTTTTGAAAAAAATTAATAAATTCATTTTACGTCTGCAGCTGCTGATATTATTCACTGCTCTGACTGTCCTTACATTTAACTAGTCTGGTGTTAAAATAGAAATTACAGTGTAAAAGAAAGGTGAATTAAAAAAAGTAAATCACTGTGATTCATCTAAGCCTTGTTAATGAGGGAATGTTCCCTATTAAACATATTCATTTCAAATTCTGGATGCCTGTCATTGTATGGAAATATGTAAACATGGTTACAAGCCTTCTATTTTCTTAAATGAAAGTATCTTAAATAAGAGTTATGAAATTGCAGTCTCTCCCTGGAACTACAACAAATGTTTCTTCTCATTTCTTGCACCTCTGGGACTAGCACTGGAAAATGGATGCAAAAACCCATAAATTTGCCAGATGCTTGGTACAGGGTTCTTGACATACATTTAATTCCTCACTATTTTTGTCCCTGAAAGGAGAAAAAAAATCAAGATAAATTGGAATTTGGTTCAATTTGAAATGTATTATGGAGCTAATATATGCATGTTTATTTTTTCAGTAACTGCCAGAGATGTTTAGCAAACTGATGTCAATGTATCATGTGTGCATATATTACATACATGGAATGGTCTGGAGTGCGTGATGGGCCAACTAATTTATTTCTATCAATTTACTATGTAAGGTCCTCTGTAGCAATTGAAAGTGATGCCTCAAGAAACAGTCCATGGTTTCTTAAGAGCAGTTTGATTTTAAGAACTTTGATATCAAATGTCACCTAAAGGCCTACAACTTTTGAGTTGTTTTACAATAAGTATTTTGCACCACTGAGTTTTAAGGCTGCATTTATAGGATGTTTCACTTTGTAAATTGATATTCTGACAAATTTAAGCTCTGCAATCTGGATTTTAAGAGAGAAGTAAGACTAGAAGGAGAAGGGAGGATTGCTTCACTTGAATAATCATGTCAATGTTTTATAGTAGTTCACTTAATTGTTTAACAATTGTAATAATTTTTAGTTGTGTAGCACGCTTCATTCAAAACTGTAAAGATTCCTTACCAATTTAAAGTTTCACAGAGTTTCTGAACCTGGATCAATATCACCAGAGTTATGAGACATTATTTCAACAAATTTTACTCCTGTGAATTTTTGCAGTAACTAAAAATATTTGTCTTTTATTTGTGTTCAAAGAATAATTTCAACCAAAATGAGTAGGAACTTTGCACAGTATTTTCTTCAAAATTAAATATCCCAGAAAACCAAAAATTAGTATTTCTTTTAAAGTACAAACTTGTTGCTTTTTAATTTTTAAATTAAAATTTATAAAATAAAATGAATTAAAATGTGAAATACCAAATATTAGATGGAAAATTTACATTTTTTCTTGGGCCATTTTTAAAAAATTGTCACAGATTCATGGCATGGTTGAGGCTGGAAGGGTCCCCTGGAGGTCGTCTGGTCCAACCCTGCCAACTGAAACAAGACCAGCTAGAGTCAATTGCCCAGGACTTTGTTCAGACAGCTTTTGAATATCTCCAAGGATGCAGACTCCACAACCTCTCTGAGCGACCTGTGCAAGGGCTAGGTCACCATAACAGTGAATAAAATGTTTCCTGATGTTCAGGATGTTCAGAAGAACCCCCCAGTGTTTCAGTTTGTTCCTATTGC
The DNA here is from genome assembly GCA_013398125.1 of Aegotheles bennettii. Classification (NCBI taxonomy): domain Eukaryota; kingdom Metazoa; phylum Chordata; class Aves; order Caprimulgiformes; family Aegothelidae; genus Aegotheles; species Aegotheles bennettii. The sequence goes on from VZRW01006972.1 coordinate 258,843, forward strand.
CTGTGGTCCTGTTACTGGGTACAGCTGAAAAGAATCTGGCTCCCTCTTTTTCATCCCCTCACTTCAGATAGTTGTACATATTGATGAGATCCCCGTGAGCCTTCTTTTCTCCAGGCTAAACAGTCCCAACTCTCTCAGCCTTTCCTCATAAGAGAAATGCTCCAGTCCCTTCATTTATCTCAGTGGTCTTTCACTGGACATTCTCAAGTAGGTCCCCATCTCCTGTACGGGGGAGCCCGGAACTGGACACAGTACTCCAAGTGCAGCATCACCAGTGTTTTTCCAGCTCTGTTATCACAGTTGTTTTATATATTGATAAGATCAATCATTTCAAAACCACATTAATGCTTAAATAGCAGATTGGGGAATAAAGTCCATAAGTCCTATATGCTACTGTTTATGGGGAGACAATGCTAGTGAAAATACAAATGAAAACAATGTTTTAAAGAGGAATTTCAGATTGTCCTTAATTGTCTGTCTTAAAAGCAATAGCACAATAATGGAGGGAGGTTGCAATGGTCTGAGAGTATTATAACTAGAAAAGTTTACGGTTTCTTTGGAAATGTTGTTTGAAATAATAGTAGTGTCGATGCCATGAAACATTTTGTTTAATATTGAACTACATTGTGCTAAGTGGAATTTACAATAATAAGACAGATCATTTTCTCACTGCTTTAACTTGTGTACTCAGAAAGTTTTCGAGATATGGATCTCTCTCCTTCCCATCGAAAAGGTTTCATACTGTAGCATGATCTGTCAGAGTCTATGTAGACAAAAAGGAAGCAATAGACAACTGAGGATTTTGCAGGTAGAGGCACAATGATAGCTGCGAATGAAAATAATGCAGCATCATTTTCTAGAAAAAAATCTAGTAAAGAGTGGCATCTTTTACATTTGAAATCATCAACATATATAAGGATGTTTCAAGAACTTTTGTCTCCATACAAGATAGCAGCTGGGATTATCCAGCATTCCCATGCCAGAAAAGAGATGTTTATGATATATACCCAAAAAATGAGGGTACTGGATGTATTATGACTTTTTCTCATGGACTGTCATAAAAACAAGAACTGCTTTGCAGCTGATGACTTAGTGCCAGCATGAACAGAGAGTCTGGCCCCAGGAATACAGAAACAATGTCCGTTGTCATGTAGAAAGTAATTCCTGAACCAAGAAACCTAAACAGTTCTTGGCATTTGTTTTCATATGCTGAAATCTTCATAGAGAGTCTCAACTGGTTTCAGCATCACCTGAGAAAACTGTTTTGCAGTCAGGATAAAAATTATGTATGTCTTTATCAGCATATGTTAGTATCTTCAAACACTTGCCTCATTTCCAGTCTGAGAGGAGTGTTTCTTACCAGTGTGTCCAAGTGTGCATATTATATTATAGCATACACACACACACACACAAGCAAACAAGCACCTATGTGCACGTTTACTTGCACTTCTTTTGGGGACTAGCACAGCTGTGTATGCCCTCTCTATGTGTGATTAAATATTAATTAGGCTTCTAATATAAGCAAGTGAGTTCACAGGCCCGAGTGCTACATAAATAATGCATGAGGTACCTGAAGGCTCAGCCCGAGAAGCTGATTGGCCACCTTGGATTTGTATAATTATGAAGTTTCATTATTAACAGTGGAAGCAGTGGAGAGATTTGCCTAGCTTGAGGGACTTTGAAAGCATAAGCTGTCTCATTAGGGAAAAAGGGAATAAGGCATAATATGCAAACTTGTTAGTAAAAAAAAAAAAAAAAAGAATAAAAATTAAGCACAGCTCTCTAATGGAAGTGTTTTCTATGTTTATATAAACATTTTTAAGTGTATGAAAAGACTGAAATTCAAATATGTGAGGTATAAACTACAACTATTTAACAATTTTGTTTGCAAGAGGTCTTGCTTAAATGCTTTTGTTCTCAGCATAAAACAATCTTTAATATTTTACAGAAAAATCCACAGGTAGCTTAATGGGTTCTGCAGAGTGAGAGGTACGGAGGTGAAAGAGAATGAACACAGTCCAGGGTTCTTGCTAGAATGTGTGTTGTGCATGCAATTAAATCTCAAGGTCAAACAATTTACAGACAATTACTTTTCTAACATCTCCAGAAATGCCTGCTTACACGTCTTTAATTTTAAATGATACTGATATTCCAATTCTCCCCAAAGGTTAATGCTGACTAAATCCAGCTGTGACCTGACACGATGCGACAGCACAGTGCCTAATTATCCTCTGGATAGTCATTTACTTTAAACCATTAAAGAAATAGGCTGAGAGGAAGATTTAGGACCCAGAAAAAATGTTAGCCTGACTTCTTTCTTCTTGAGGATGGGATGGGCTGAAAAATAAAAATAAAATCTTGCTAAATGTTAGCCATTTGCTTTGATGGTAGAAAATTGTTCATCCCACTCTGTTTTTTTTTACAGGTTAAATTGCTAACTAGTTCATTTTATCCATTGCCTACGGCTGGCGCTAAATGTCAGTGACAAATTTTGTACTTGTCTTGAAGAATGAATTAAGTTATGCACAAAAGCTATAGTGCTCTTTTTAAGATGAGTGAATTGCAGAGGGAAAAAAAAAGTTGCTCGTTTGAAAAAGGATTATTTCGATTAAAGGCCTTTTCTATTGTAGTGGAAGACAGGTAGTGGTTTAAGATAATTCCGACAGTTACCTCCCACAGAGGCTGCAGTCCTTTACTAGAAATTTCTTTAAGAGCACTTGTGTCAGATTATATGCTATGATTATTATCATAAGACCATTTGTGACAGTAAAGGGGGGGACACAATTACAGAAAATGGCAACTATTATTCATTAACTAAGGTAAAACTGGTCTTTCTTCAGTGAGGTCAGCATTCCATCACCGTCACACAAATCTTTCTATGGTTTGTAGCAATGACAATTAAAAACCCCCAAAGTACTCTCTGCCAAATGTTGGTAAGAAGGAACAGTTCATTCAGCAATCTATGTTGAGAAGACCTGGCACAGTCTTCACAATCCATCTGGTTTTAGTTGTCTGCTCCCATCACCTCCAAGTGAATAAAGTATCTAAGAATGCCACCATCACAGTGTTTGAAACTCTAAACTGGTTTACTATCCATAGGCTAAACCTAAAGAAGCTCTGCACGTTCATATTTTAATTGGTTTTATTTTCATGTGCACTGTATCTGTTTATTGAAAATCTAAGGAGAGCTTAGAGTTAAGACAACTTTACAGCTACATCTGTTACAGGGGGACTTCATTAGAAAGTCAGCATCTCTCACCCCACTGAGGTAGCGTAACTGATGTGCTTATAGTGCCTAATTTGCTCTAGATATAATTACTACTACAGAGCAATAATTATTTTTACTTTTTTTTTTTTTTTTTTTTTTTTTTTTATTATGGAAGTACCTGGTATTTCCAACTGTAAGTAGAGTACCATTGTGCTGTGCACTGTACAAAAACACAGATTTGAAAGAAATGTTGTTTTTAGTGGCACCCACAGGTTTTGGCAGATACTTTTTTCCTCTCACTGTGTGCATAAATATTTTCACTGATACCAGCTGTAGAAAGTTATATGGTAAATGCTAATCTCAGTACAGTCATAGCAGTCACAAATGGAAGTTAGATCTGTAATTTCAAGTTGAAAGCTGAAATGAAAAATCTAGTGATTATGCACTACTGCCCTAAGCTACTGAAAGATTCCCTCTTCCTTTCTCTCTACACTCTCATACTCAGGCAAGGGGATAACGTTTCCTCCCCAGGAAAAAGAAAAATACAGATTATCAGTTTTCTGGTGATAACACTGAAACTCCTGAAGACAGTCTGGCTCTAAAAAGTAATGCAGACTGGAATACATCTCACCTAACTTTGGCCATAGATATCTCAGTCTGAGTTAGTAATTTTTTTCTCCAATTCTAGTGAGAGGTGGGAAACAGATATGAGCAGATGCATTCCAGGTAATTTTTAGCTTCTATTTAAGATGAGATGAACTGTCCTCTGAAGATGCTTGATTCTTTCTGTTAACTTTAAAGAGAATCTAAACTTGGTTGCAGTTTTAGATTCCCACATTAGGGCACATGCATCATACCACTGATAATTTTCCTTTTGCTTGACTTTTCATCTCTGGCCTGCCTGCTCACGCTGAAAGAATTTATTTCCACTTCTATGCATGAAGAAGTGTCCTTCAAAGTTTTTATGAAGTGTATTTTGAGCTGTGTCTCTGATATATTTTTTCTGTTTGTTAAATACCCACATTTTTGACCTTCACTTTCATAAGCTAGCTGGAGCACCTTCAGTCCCATATTTTTGGCTTTTTTTTTTATAACCTTGCATCGCTTATGTAGCGCTCTTCTAAGTTTTCTACTTCACACATTCTTCGCAGTGTGAATAAGTTATAAAAGTGGTCTCACCAAAATTTTGCATAGGGAGAAACTCTTACTTCTGTTTTGTGGTAGGAATTTTGTTAACTGTTAGTGGCACAATACTGCATGAAGAAATTATGCAGAGATAGATATTTATAATTTCCTCTAATACTGCTTTTAATTTTTTTTCTCCCAGTTATCTATTCACTTGCATTAAACTGTAAAAATAACTGTATTCGTAACTGTACATTTTGCTGACTGTGACCATTCAGCTGGGTGGTCCTTTGCAGCAGTTGCACTCAACTCACTGTTTATCATCCTACTGAGCTCTCTAGATTCTGATAACTGAACTTCCTAAAAATATTGTGACATTTGGCTAACAACTATTCTTTTACTGAAACCAGCATTGCATATTGGTAATTTGACATATTTGATCATTTGAAATATCGATAAAGAAACTGCTGCTTTCTGGAAACTGTCAGTGAGTCAAACTTGCTACATTTCAGTTACTAGAAGCAACTCAAGTGGCTTATACAAGTTCAAGCATTTTGCCTAAGCCATGTAGGCAGGCAATGGAGAGAAAGAGATGCATCTTCAGAGGGCAATCCACCTCACAGGCTCCAATGGAAAAGCATATCAAAATTTAAATAAAGCAAACAAACAACAAAAAAAAGGAAAACCAAACAAAAAATGTCTTTGCACATTTAACTCCTTCAGAAGAGAAGGAAAGAAAGAGAAAACAGCTCGTTGATAACAGATCGTAGTCATATTTCATAGACAGTGTACAAACTGTAGACTAGGCTCTTCAAATGCTGGCATGTTTCTCTTCACTGCCTGCTCAGTAGGTCTTGGAAACTTATTTTACACCAAATATTTAACTTTTAGATGGATAAAATTACATGGGATGAATATCAACCTGTGCTTGCTGTTTGAAAATGGGTTTTTACATTTCCTGTTTTATTTGAAAACTAGGAAAATGTTATTTAGCAATATGCAATGGTCAAATATGTTAAATACTGTGTTCAGTTCTGCAGAGTAATAGAAACATTTCAGTTCTGTGTTTATTCTTAGAATAGAATTCTGGAATCTGTATCTATTCCTTATGGCCTTTTTTTAACATCTTAATTATTGAATGGTCCCCTGGTAAATTCTATCTTTTACTAAAAGTTGTAATTATGTTCAGCTGAAACCTCCAGCTAGGGCTGTAGAACTTTCTGCTGAATATTATTGTGATTCCTAGGACAAATCCATACTGAATCATAGTTTCTGATCCAGAGACCCTGCCTCTTTGAGAGCACTTCCTGAAGTGGAAAAAGACATACTTGTCAAGTAAATATTTCATCACTGTCACAGCTGTAGCTTTGAGAACTGTCTTCCCGGTAATATTACTTGATAAAATAAAAAAGAATTTGCAAACCGCTGAGTGAATATGCTTTGGCAGGTAAAAAGTTACTTAAAATATTTGAAATATTTCCAGTGGATAAATTTCAACTAATTTTTGTAAATGCTAGAGGAATGCATATATATGTTTAATACTAAGAAGTACAGAGCATACCTCTGTTTTGTTTTGTTTTTAAAGCTAAATACATAAACTAATGCAAAAATTTGGCTTTCACTAATTCTATTTAGTAATTTACTCTGTGAGCATTTGGATTGAAATCAGTGGGAACTTCTGTGGAAGAAGTTAGTAATTTCTGTAAGCATGGCTAAGAAAATATGCACTTCACAAACAATACCAAGAGACAAACAAGATGTAAATCTGTATATCCTGGTTGAAATTTAGCAACTAATGAAGCGTGCACAATACAAGAATTTTGAGGGTGGGAGTAAAATTCAAGTAATCAAACTGTTGATATCATTAAGTAGCAAAGTGTAATTGGTTGTAGTGGGAATAAGCTGGGATATTAGAAATAACACACATGTTCCTGCCACAGGTTTTATTGTGTTTAGAGCATACTGGTGATCTGATATTTCCGTTTTTCATATTGAACTCATTTCAGTGCAGTTGTTTAATTTCTTTCCTGCAGTGCTGCCCTTTACCTGTTGAATCAAAGTGTAAGTGTCTGGTAACTTAGAGTATCAGCAATTTTATTTCCTTTTTTTCTGGGAACATGTTTCCCTCAATAATAAATTAATGATGTATCCAGGCAGAAAAAAATTCAGAAGCAAAAATATCCCTTTGGTTGCAGAAAAGGAGGAACACTGTCCTCGCCGCAGGCTCAGCTCCTGCTGGCTGCTCCTGAGGACACACCTGGCACTGCAGGGCACAGCCCACCGGGTGAGCAGCAGGCACTGGCCTCCCTCTGCTGAACATGCCTAAGAGGTGCTTTTGTGACAACATCTAGCTTGTTTAAAAATGGTTGTAGGAAAAAGAAAGGATCCCGCACTGTTTGTCTGGAGGGAGTCAATCTACTTGCTTCTAGCAGTAAGGTACTAGAAATCATATGATGTGCAACCATGGGCAGGATAAAAGCTGATCAGTGAGGTTGTTACGTTAATGATCAGTAATACGCAAAAGACAGTGAAAACCTTGAACTCTAGTCTCACCCCATATATAGATTTGTGAAATCTACATTTCACAATTGCAGATTTGAATCCAAAATGCTGCATTTTGAGTTAATAATAAAATCTTGTTAATGTTTTACTTAGGAAAACACTTATATGCATAATAAGAATTCCTCTTGTAGGTTTTTTAAAGTGCCATAGCTATTGGTTATTGTAACAGACATTATGTTCTGGTTTTTGGACTGAAAATCCCTATCAACTGAAACATCACTTGGTCATGTTGCCACAAAGCTGGTCCAGTCTCATTTTCCTCTTTTTTCCTTTCTAGCATACACTTATCTTGGACTTTTCTTAAGTGAAGGTTTCAGTCACTTTCAACCTTTTTTTTCTTTATAATAATCATTAGTTTTATGCTTTCAGAACATCTTTCCTGGGGCTTCTTTGTCAGCCCACTTCCCCTCCAGATAACTCAGGGTCTGTTTGGATAAGTTCACAGAATCACAGAATCTAAGGGGTTGGAAGGGACCTCGAAAGATCATCTAGTCCACCCCCCCTGCCAGAGCAGGGTCACCTAGAGTACATCACACAGGAACGCATCCAGGCGGGTTTTGAATGTCTCCAGTGAAGGAGACTCCACAACCTCTCTGGGCAGCCTGTTCCAGTGCTCTGTCACTCTCACAGTGAAAAAGTTTTTCCTGATATTTACATGGAACCTCCTATGCTCCAGTTTAAAACCATTGCCCCTTGTCCTATCATTAGTCATTACTGAAAAAAGCTTGGCTCCATCATCCTGACACTCACCCTTTACATATTTGTAAACATGGATGAGGTCACCCCTCAGTCTCCTTTTCTCCAAGCTAAAGAGACCCAGCTCCCTCAGCCTTTCCTCATAAGGGAGATGTTCCACTCCCTTAATCATCTTAGTGGCTCTGCGCTGGACTCTCTCAAGCAGTTCCATGTCTTTTTTGAATTGTGGGGCCCAGAACTGGACACAATACTCCAGATGTGGCCTCACCAAGGCAGAATAGAGGGGGAGGAGTACCTCTCTCGACCTACTAACCACCCCCTTTCTAATGCACCCCAGGATGCCATTTGCCTTCTTGGCCACAAGGGCACATTGCTGGCTCATGGTCATCCTCCTGTCCACCAGGACCCCCAGGTCCCTTTCTCCTACACTGCTCTCCAGCAGGTCAGCCCCCAGCCTGTACTGGTGCATGGTGTTGTTCTTCCCCAGATGCAAAACTCTGCACTTGCCCTTGTTGAATTTCATTAAGTTTCTCCCCGCCCAACTCTCCAGCCTATCAAGGTCTCGTTGAATGGCAGCACAACCTTCTGGTGTGTCAGCCACTCCTCCCAGTTTAGTGTCATCAGCACAACTAAAGTTGCCTCTTTCTTTGCCTGGGTCCTCTAAGGAAACTTAACCCTTAGTGTCTCTTTAATGCATGACCCATAAAAAAAAAAATCCTGTTACTCCCAGTTCCGAAGTAACACAGCCAAACCTATAGTAATCCTAAGTCTAAGCCTTTATTATTGTTCCAATGACATAAGGATCCATGATTCTGGATAGATTTTTTCTCACGAGAGAGAAATCAGTTTTATTTCTAGTAAAATTTAATTTTTATTCTTGCTTTTTTAAAAAAATATGTTGTATAGATTTGCATATCTCAGACACATGCCTGTGAAAAAATAACAAGAAATGTATTTTGAAGTTGTTGGGTAACTCCAGCATAAAGGATGATGAAAAGGGAGCCATCATTGCCTTACTAGGCTTTTTTTCATTGTTATTTCAAATTCACTACAGCCAGGAAAGGACACATTTTGGATGTGTTTGGCAGAGATTCCTAAGGTAATAGAAGCAGTATACAATCAAGAACAAAGTCAAATTAGTTTAATTTTGCTTTTTTAAATACTGCTTTGGCATGTGAAATGTTCTGAAGTTAAGGACATTGCATAACTTGAAACTGTATTATGCTACGGTGTTTATAAAATGCTCCTCATTTACTGCACCACCCCCATAAATCCACCAAAGCTTTTATTATTCAGAGGTGGGAAGGTAGGCAGAATGGAGTGGAAGCTACAGAATGATTTAACACTGTGGGAACTTAATCAATAAGGCTGTTGCAGAGAACTCCCAGGAAAGAGTGTTGTTTTCCATCCAGATGATAATGAGGCAGACTAGCAGCAACCTCTGGAGGAGGAATGCTGGAGCAGTGAATCTGTGGTATAGCTTTGCTAGTTGCGAATTAACAGTTGGAGGACAGAGAAACACCTTTTTGTCCCTCTGCTACTTGTAGTTCCTTTCTGGCTTGTCCCACATGCCTCTTTTACTATTGGGGTCACTCTGTCCTGAGTTAGGTTCTGGAAGTTTATCGAGATTTAACAACAGTGTTGAAAATCCAAATTACCTTTCTTCTCCCTCTGTTGTTCTTGGCATTATCAGTACATTTATATAACTATATAAAGCACTATATAGTACTTAATCCTTCCTTATGGTCTTGTGTAGTCTCTTATTCCCTGTGCCTTGCATCCCAATTTCAGACAGCTGAACTTTTTTTGGTGTTTGACATCTATTATCTGACTGGAAAACATCAACAAAAGCCAAGCTGGATAGCCATTAAACATGACTAATATTTGTAATGAGCAAATTTAAATAATTTTAAGTGATGTTAGCTTGAAGACGTTGAGAATGCTTTTTTCATGATAGTGGAGTTCAATATTAATTTTCCTCATGTCTATCTGGAGTCCAAAACAGAACAGGGATCTGCTTTAACACGGCTAAAGCTCTGGCTGAATGATGCCCTTATATCTGTATCTTTGTGACACATATTCTTGTCCTTTGGTTCTACCAACCTCCAATGTAATGATCTACAAAAGAAATATAGTATTGCACAGAAGAAGTATAGAAGTAGAGAGAAAACAAGTATTATCTCCATTGCCAGAGAGGAATTTAGGCGGTGGGAAATTAAACAGTGAGGTCAATGTTGGCCATGAAGCAGATAGCCGTAAAGCAGTGTTGGCCACTGCAGTCTAATAGTGTATTGAATCCAGGTTTTCAAAGCATGGGAGCATCTAAAAGCATGTCATAGGTAAGAATGAATTCATGCATTGTTTTGCTAAGGCATAGGTGAAAACTACTATGTTCACTGAGAAATAGCTGACATTTGTTTTAACACAGTGAAAATGAGTAGTAGTCAGCAGCAGTCCTTCCAGATTTCCAGTCTAGTAGTATCACTACCACACCATCTTACTTCCATAACATGATTTGTTTCAAGATTCTTGGAAGATTTTCTTAAAATATTTTCTTAAACCACACTTGCCATAATTAATCAATGCTAAGAACAGAACACATGAATAAAAATCACTTTATTGATAATATGTAGTGGCTTTTGTTGCATTTAGTTTTGGTTTAGGTAATTTTTTTCTAATTATTTTGTTTTACTGACTCTGGATTGTCTAATATTAATACTAAGCTTGTCACTACTCTTGTAGTCACCCAAAGCACAAGTATGACAGTAGAGAAAGCAGTGGAGTAACTGTACCTGTGTGCTTTTTCCCAGTTTCACAACAAAAGACCCTTGAGAGTAAAAATGCTCATTTGATTTTTGCTGATCTGAGAGGTCTGTGCCATCTTTGATAATCTGCCACAGCAGATCAAGCTTTACATGGAAAATATTGCATTAACTAAAACTTTCAAATGTTAAACATTTTTTAAAAGACGTGTTTAAGCTTTGGGGAGGTAATGCAGATAATTTTTTTGCATTGAATTTAAAAAAAAATTATAATCACTTCATCTAGTAATGCGTAAAGTGAATCATGGTCTGTGCATTTATATGGGTTCAAAAATATTTCTGTTTTACCTAGAAATTCAACTCATGTATGCAAATTTATCTAGAAAACTTAATTTGTATACAGAGGTCCTGCAGCAATTAGGCATTCATTCCCCTAGGCAACTTTCAGCATTTGAGCCTAAAAATAGCACATTCACAGTATAATTTGTAATTAATAAACCCGGCTGGTATTTAAAGACTACAGACTGTTCCATTAACAGTGTTGTTCCTTTGGCTTTCCTATCTGTCCCTCAGGACTGAGTTTCTGTTGGTCTTGTGCTTTCGTAGTAAGCAGTTTGGGGCAGAGACCTTTGTCTGGGTCGGTGTCTAGGGTAGCACCTAGTGTTTTGGTTTCCCAGTTCAGAGCTGGCATTGTAAGAGACAAGTATGCCATAAGTAAATTATTTAGTACTTTGAGTGTCTGACATCTAGTTCTTTAATGCTCTCTTTCATCAGTGACTCATGCTGCAAAAAGGTTCGATACCATGTTCATATGGGAGGGTTTGGTAACACTTTTTACAAAATAGGAGGTATCTTCATAACTGAAAGGAAACAGCGATATGTTTTATTCATTGGTACACTGAAAATTGTTGTGCAAATACAGATTTAGCTTGGATTTCAACACAGGACTGTCACAATGGCATATGGACAGAAATAGCAGACACCAGATCAGGAGTAATTTCTCATAGGCACCACAACAATATGTGCATGAGCACACGTGCAGAGACATATACACAAACTCTCAAAGTACAGTCTTTGTCCTAAATAGGTATCTATATAATGCTCATGATTTACAATGATTTTTGTTTGTGAATCATTTGTATTTTCATTTTCTTTTGTGCTTTGACAGGATATAATTATTTCTACAATGTAAATAGGATCAAAGCATATTTCATTATTAAAGAAATTATTGTGTTACGTTAGTGCCATCCTGACTGCATGAAAATGTTAATCCAGTTTTGTAATAATTTTCAAATGAGAAATTTTTTCTTATGAAAATTTTGTGAAATTAATTGTTTGCTTTCTCCCAACCTCTGAGGGGTCTATTGCTTCACAAGATACCAGATAAAGGATGATGACATGTAATGAGAGCAAGATTTAGCTATTAAACTTCCTTGACTCACTTTAAATATTGATTAGAGAAACACTTCTGGGCAAATATTTATATTGAGCAATAATATAATTCAGTGATCCTATTTTTTTTTTTAACTTTCTGAATATCATTATATATTCAGTAATTTAGCCTAGAAAAAAAACATTGTTAACCATAGGTTATATGAAAAAGTCCTAGACAGATGAGACCAAGACAGAAAAGGAAAATTTTCCAGCAGTAAACCATCATTCATAAGATGCAAAGGCTCTCTGTGTTGCACAGCCTGTATCTGGCCTTTCCTAGGGTTTGGGACTGTTGTATCTGGGATATTGGCTTCAAGCCATTTCTATTATAATACTAATGTTTTGACAGATACTAATGAAACCACGCTGTTTCTAGATAAAGCTAATATTGAACACATAGGCAGAAGAGGTAATTTCCTTATTCACTTTCTTAATGAGCTCAAGGAGGACAGAGGAACCTTCCTGCAGATGTTAGTATCTCCTAGATTTTATTACCTTTTTCAACAAGAATAAATTTCTTTGCCTGTTTTTGTTTACTTCATATATAACTGTAACAGCTGAACCTACTTGTTGTGTAACTGAGTGATATTCCCTTTGTAGGCGAAAAAATGCACATTAAAAATTCCCAAAAACCCCTTGAGGTGATTCTATGATTCTATGATTCTAAGATATTTGTGTTTTAAAATTTCTTCCTAGCTTTTACTCAAATGGTGAAGAGTCCAACTTGCATCCCAAACACAGAGGCACCAAAATATGTATATTATACATACTATTTGATATCATCTGAGTGTGATGACTGTGTGTGATGTTTAATGACTGTTTTTTTATTTCTTTAATTATGTTGAACCTTTGGTAACTAAACGCTCAAAACATTCACTGAAAGTTTGAGGTATCCAGGTTAGAGAGCAGTGTGGACCATCCCCACCTGTCGCATGCTGAATGTCTTGCTTGGCTTACTTGGTGTTTCCGGTCCAAACTGAGAACTGAATCCTGCAGCGGAGCTAAGGAAGTATGTGCTTGCTATGGACATGACAGGATATAAATCTTGACTAAGCTAAGAAACTTGGCTAAGCTAAGTAGCTAAGAAGGCAAAGGATAGTGTGAAGCCAGTTTTCCAGATATATCTGGCAAACCCATGGATCCTTGTACCAAAATTAGATCTCTGAGAGTGATTTTTTTGCTTTATATGGGAAAATAAATACAATTTAAAAGACATTTTCAAGTATTTCCTGTTGATAAAAATAATTAAAAGGATATATTTTTACTTTGAAAAAAAATTTTCCTTGGCTAGTTTCTCAGGTAGAGTCTGTGTAGAGTACCCATGCTGCTACCTGGTTTCAAGAAAGCTGACCTGATTTAGGAGAATTATAGGGTTTGGTCTATTTCCTGTAGATACTTTATGAAATAGTCAATTCAGTTTAATCTTATTTGAGGTTATAATATGTGTTTTATATGATTGTATTATGGATGTATGTCATGATGAAAACTTGGCTGTATGTTGAAATGATATCTGTATTTCAGTATATTCTACATTTAGATTTTGAAAGTAGAATCTGAACTTGAACTAATGTTTAATAGTTGATTTTAGTTTGTTTAAAATAACAATTTTATATCATCTTTGATTGCTAATGTGTAATGTTGATATTCCTTCATCTTAAGTCTTACTTTCTTGCTGCAATATAGTTTCGTATTCCTCAAATTCATATTGTCCTCTGTCAAGTAAGAAGTAATGCAACTTATTTTCAGATCCAATTGCTGAAAAAGAAGGGGGTGTGTGTTGTTCTTATTGACAGTCGGGACCAAAACCCATATAGTGGTTTGAAACAGAGAGGAAAGAGAGGTTCTTACTACTCTATAATGAAAAACTCCAAAAAGGAACCTAGGTTACAAAATCTATAAGTGGTAAACCAGGTGAATAGGTAAATATTTGAGATGTTTTTTGTCATCTCAAAGAATGCTAAAGTATCTGCCTGCTAAAATGTGGCAGCTAGCCTGAATCACAGAATCACAG
>VZRW01006973.1:0-21097 GCA_013398125.1 Aegotheles bennettii
CCTGGAGCCGCCCGCTCGGCCCCTCGCCCGCCACCGCTCCCCTCCAGGCCTCTCAGGTCTTTTGTTCGCCGCGGTGTTTTTCTCCTCCGTGGGGCTGACGAGCCTTCCCCGAGCCCCGCTCCCCTCGGCTTTCAGAAGGTTTCTCGTGCCTCCAGTTGCTCTTATCACAATCCCACCCTTCTTTGTTTGCTGGACTCTTGGGTTTCCATCCCAGCTCGTGGGAAATACTTGTGTTCGCCGCTCTGTCCTCTCCTGGTGTCTCCCCTGTCCTACCTATTGTCTCCTGTGCAGCATCAAGATACAAAGGTGGGAGGGTCTGCTCTGCCAGTTTGCCGCCTGGGAGGAGATGCTCGCTAGGAAAGGTGTTTTCTCCACACCCAGGGACTTGGCAGCGGTTGGGCAGCTGGTATCCTGTGTCTGTTCCTTAGCTGATCAGTACCAGCTCATCCTTACCTGCGCGTCCTTTCATCACTCTGCCTGTGCCTGTCTTCCCACACTTACGTTGCACGGTCCCGTAGGATTTTGTTCTAAGGAAACGATTAGCAATATGGGGCTGGGAGCTCCGTGTCCTGCTGTATTGTATGTAAACTTAGTGAAGTCTTCATATTTTTTTAAAAAACTTCATCTATGAATGAGCCAACGTTTGTGGACCTGCAGTACACTTGGTGTCTGGGAGTCAGAGGTGTCTTTTCAGGTTTTGTTGCTGTTTTTCTCTGGGAGGGTCTCCACAGAGAGGAACACTTGTTCTGCAAGTAATTGCTGTGAAATAACTAGAAAAAAACCCATCGTGAACACGTTCACGTGAAAGTACTGTATTTCAGTTTTCTTCTGGGAAGGATCCTGCTGGTGTCTGATGCTGAGTTGAAATACTGGACTAAGTGGGACCACTGGTTTGACAGATTAAAGACTGTGAGACTTTCACCTTCTGTTGTAATGAAATTTTAATCCAGAAGTATGAGGTGGATTTTTTTTTTTAGAGGCTTCATGGGTCTGCAGGGGTGCACTGATACGCTGGAAGTGTTCTTTTGCTTAAAAGGGGGGTGGTAGGGGCAGGGAAAGGAGGGAGGGAGGGCTGTGCTGATTTTGAAGAGGCTTTTGAAGGAGGAATGATTTTTAGCAGCATCTGGATTTTTGCTGGAGAAGTCAGTTGCTTGATACATCATTTATTACAAACTAAATTCTGTTAAAATAATATTAACGTGAAATATGCCTGTTTTGCTAATTACAGAGAACTCCTCCGGGTCAGTGTTCTTGTGCAGTGTGCTGCAAGATGTCTTGACTTGAGGACTAGATGCTGCGCTAAGATTAGAACACCCCCTGCTCATTAGAGAAACCAACCCGTGGTACTATACGAAAGTAGGGGTGTTTATCTGCAGCATTTCATGAAACATGCTCCTCACTTGTTTGAGCCATACGCTTCACTTCATAGTGATGCAGTAAATTGTCCTGCGTGTTTGCAGTCCCTGTAGCGAGCCTGTCTTTCTCCAGTGGTGGCTGTTCCATGGGGAAGCGCAGAGGCTGCTCAGTTGTTTGTACTGTTCAGCTAGTGTGACGGGGGGGAGGTGTTTCACTAATTTCCTTCTACAGCAGTCAGACAGGTTAATAACTCTCTGGAACAAAAATCTACTAAATAAAGTATTACTTTCATGTAAATATCAAGTATTTTTTCCAGAATCAACATAAACCTGTTGATTTTCTTCTTTGTAAAGCACAGACCTTGTAAAATGGCTTTTACATTACTTACTTAAACGTCAGAATTATGCTGGGACTTAGGGCATACAAGTGGCTTGGTATTTGCTTATGCTTGGTTTACTTCAGTTTTTTAAGTTACTGCAAGCTAGCGTAGAAGCAGCGCTTGAAAACTTACAATGAGGTGAGAAATTCTGCTCTGAAGCTCTCAGTTGAACTCAGAGGGTGAAATCCCAGTTTCGCTTGCACTTGATTTAATTTACATAGTACACTGCTAAACAAAACTTCGATCCTACAGATGCTGAACGTGTTTGTGAAGCTCAAATTTTTGGTTGTTTTTGGAGGCTAGTTTGATATATTTAACTTTTGGGATAAAGGTTTTCCATGCACTGAGAAGGGCAGGCCTTTCCTTGGGTTCAACAAGCAGCCCGCAGATACATTCTCTACAAAGCAGTCTTAACAGCGCTCGAGCTTTATTGCTTTGCAATCCTACGAGGTAGGAATCCAATCTTTCAAAGTTTTGAAATAATTCAGGGTGTACATTGCTCTTTCAGAAGTTACTTGTGTTTGCTTTCAGAGTATCTTAGGTATCAAAAAACCCATGAGCCTTATGTGCAAAAATTGCATTTGAAGCTAAATTGAGCTATATTGAGCAAAGCTGATACTGCAGTGCTCAATAGCAAACTCCAACTCTGGGATAGAAAAAGCAATCATTCGAGTGTCAAGTTGTAGATTGTTCTCGTTGCTCTTGGTTTGTTGTGCAATGTTGGATGGACATGTTTAAAAACAGAGGAAGCAAATCTGCCAATTCTGTCATTGAAGGTTAGGTTGTTCAAGGTAGAGATGAAAAATACAGTAAGTGTATGATTAAGGTATTTACTCTTTGGTTTGTTTGCCTTCGCACCGTCTTCATAGATTGGTGCCTGTATACCAGGTTCTTCTAGAAGCTGCTTTAACTACTGAAATGCCAAGTGAGAGGGAAGCTATACAAGTTTTGTTTTGCCCTGAAATATACTGTGTTACTCTGCTGTAAGAAACTACATTGAATGCAAAGTTTAGGTCAGGGTTCACTGGTGTTTTTTCAGATTTTTTTTTTGGGGGGTAGGGGGGTGAGTAACTTGCTTGTGAGTCTCCATAATGTTATGCCTTGGTCTCCCATATAAAAGCCCTCTCGACTCTGCATGGCTCAGTGTGTAAGGCTACATGGTGTCTTCTGTTGTTTTTTACTATTCAGTCATAGTTTCTAGGTATATTAACCATTTCCAGAACAGGTAAATTTTTGCTTTAGAGGGCTGTGAATTGGTCTCTTTTACACGTAAGGAGTAATCTACAGCCAAGTTTCTCTTAGTGGTAGGTGACATTTGGATTGGCTAAAATGGAGGGGTTTGTTGCTTTTCTGTTACAGGCTTTACCTGCATGTGTGCCTATGGGTCATCTTTTAGGCTAGCAGAAGCCTACGTTTCAGTAGAGTGTTGCTGAAATGCGTGAGGCTCTGATCAAAACTGGCAGATTTTTTTCTTTAATTTTGCAGCTATGTAAAGATTTGTGGCAAAGCTCATTAGATGCAGCATCATTATAGTTGGTGAAGTGTTTTTTTTTTCTTTCAGTACATCATAGTTCTAATTATACATTCACTGTTTTCTCTGAATCTTAAATATGTAATAGGAAGAAATCTTAGGTTTGTAATAAAGGGCATTTAAAGGGATTTTGTAGGGAATTTTTCTGTATGACTACTAGACTGTGCTTGAGACAGTGCATTTATTCCCAGAAGTCAGATGCGAGTGGAAAGGATCAGAATATGAACAACTGCATGAGAATATTAGAGTGACCACTTATCTTGAAAGTCCTTGAGCAATGAGAGCACTGACTTCTTTATTGCCCATTTATATCTTTCTCTTAGCTAAGATGGATCTTGTTCAATTGGCAGTTAAACAAATGTTTGCAGTGTCATAGTGAACGCTCTGAATGCCTCTATGGTTGCTATTTTCATTACTGCCAGCATTAGACTTCATTCTTTTAGAATTCATGCCAAGAATAAATGTCCCAACTAGTTCCTTGTTACACTAAGAGGAGGAATGGTCTCCTGTGGTGATGAAAGGAGCTGCTGCTGTTCAATGAGGGAGGGGTACAGTGGGCATGGAATTATGTAGTATTGCTCTAAAAATTCTGTTCAGATATAGACTAATGAGATATGGGTTTATTTTTTTTTTTGTAGAAGTTACTTTAAAGTTACTATTCTTTAAAAAAACATTACTTTTGGGAATCTCGTCGAAGCTGAGAGTAGTGCTGTATTCTCCATCACATGTTCTTTCTAAAATTTGCATCTAATATTTATTAACCGTACACAAGATAACTAAATTAGGAAGTTGTAATACTTATCAAGACACCTTAAGTCTTATTAGTAATTCTCATGTTCCCAGGCTAAGAACCCACATGTACTGAAAAGATAAGTTTCTCTAATTGATGGAAAACTTTGAGTAACTTGAACTCGGTTTATCTTGTTATAGGAAGTAATTACCAGCCCTTCCATTAGACTGTGTTGAGAGAACCTGGTTCTACCACGTGTTTGTTCTGTGGGATCAGATTCCCTGATGATAACTCGGGAACTTCTGACTTGTGAACAAGCAGTTCTCAGTCAAGAAAATGCACTTTTTTTTTAAAAAAAAAAAAGGTGGTGGAGAAACAAAGCAAGCCTTGATTCTGCAGTCAGATCCTTGCAGCAGATCCTGTTGACTCAGTGGCCTTCTGTGAGGCTATAAAGGTCTATTCATGTAGATAGCGTCGAAGGTTTGTGACCATTACTTGGAGGCAAATATTGGGGAAAATACAAGGCAAATGTGTGCTTGTCTATGATGTAATGACTTCCTTAGCACCCACAAAAAAGTTGATGATTCCTGTAGGAAGTAGCAGCTGTTGAGATTCTGAACTAGCAATCTACTATCTGATGTGGATTGTTAACATTCCCGATTTTCTGCCATCGTTTCCATTCACTGAAATGGATTGTGGAATAGGATAACTGAAAATAAATATCTTTGGTATTACACACTTCATATCCTTCACTTTATCTTTTGTCAGCCGGTTTGTCTCTCTGTTGCTGTACCTTTTATTGTTCTCTAGTTGGCTGGGCCTTCCTGAGGTCAAACTAATATCTGATCATTTGTTTTCTTGCTCCTGCCAACTTTTTATTTTGTTCTTACCTCTATTCCTCTATTCCTATTTCTGGAAATTGAGTGGGAGACTCGTTGCCTTAGCTACAGTGACTAACTGTTTCAAAGTTATTTATAATGTTTGTGTTTAAATAGCCTATATCATAACACAAATCTCAAAACATTTCACATCAATAAAAAAAATAAAGCAGTCCCTTGCTAGGTGCTGGGAGCATGCTTGGGGTGCTGATTCTTGGGGGTTTTGTTTTCATTCATTGTTGGGGGTGGAGATCAAGTTCTAATCTGGCATTTGAAGATGAATCTGAAATAAGATGTCTTGATGTTTTCCATTGTGCAAATGAGAACAAAATCTTAATATTTAAGCTCTGAAATATCAGGGAGTGTTATTCTACCTCTCCTTCATAATGACACTAGCATTCTTGCCAAAGGGTGGGAATGTACCCGTTTAACCATGTTAATTCAGTTGTGATTGCTCAGGTGTTGATTAATTATACAGCACTGACCCATTTCAGCACAAAAACGTAGAACTGATGCAAGAGTGGTGGGACTGAGTAGTTGGAAGAGAAAGGGAGGTGAGACTTGCAGCCAGCTGGATGGGTGCAGAGAGCTAGAGAGGAAGCACCAGCAGTGATATGCAAATGAAAGAGGGGCAAAGTAGTTTCTGTAGCATCCTTGTAGATTGAGGAACTACTTGTTAGCTGAATCATCTAATGACTTCTGTAATAATGAGATGCTCTTTACTGTGCATTGAATGTAATCTTAGATTTTCACTGATTATTTCTACAGTAATGTATGTGAATTGAGTGAACAATACCATATAAGTAGATTGTTGTTTACATGACTAAACCTACCTATGTATGGCAGCCTGAACACTTAAATATTTTTCTCACTAAATTACTGAAACTGTGTTTGAATTTGAGAAGTGTAAGGCAAAGGTCTGCCTATTCTAACATGGGGGTTTTAGGTAAAACAAGAAAAAAACAAACTGCTTTGCTTAAGCTTACATTGTTAAACTTCAGAACTACGTTTACAGGGATGGAGGGGGGGGAAGCTTTCCTGCCCTAAAGTAGGAGAGAATGCCTCTTAATCATAAACTGAATCTTATTAGGAGAACTTCATGAACGTTCAGGTTTTGTACGTAACTGCCTGTTTGCATGGCTTAGTCTATTTCTGACTGTGTCCTGAAGTGTTGTGAAGCTATCCTACATGCTTAGTGCTTCCATACTTTCAATCAATGGACTGTCACTTAATGGTCTTTCTAGTTCCAGCTGATGAGCACTTGCTTATAAGTTATTCTTGGCAATTCTGCAATCATGCAATCTTACTTGAGGTTCACTCTCACCTTGCTCCAAAATCCTGTACTTCATTTCCATCTGGTGCAGAGAGAAAAGCACAGGTACATCTGGATTATTTATTTATTTATTATTACTTTGGCAAAGTGGAGATAAAACAGTACCTTAATGAAGGAAGAGAAGGGGGCACAAGCAAGGATTCTGGTCAGTATGACAAAACGAGAATGAAATTGCACTAGTTAAAGCATTGAGGCCAGAGTGAGCCTTTTTAGAGCTTACAGAAATTCTAGCAATCGTGAAGAATTCAATGCTTTGTTTCAAGATGTTTGCTGTTTGTCCTTCATCTATACTGGTGCCTCTAACAGAGTGGAAGTTGAACCTTGCACTCAGGAACCTAGTCATCCAGCAGCAGGCAGCACAGAGAAACCAAGGATCTACCCAGCTCTTAGCTGAAGGACCTATTTGAGTCATAGACAGCTGAACTGGGGGGAAACAACACTTTCAGGAAGTTCTGTAGTTATTTATGTACAAACATAATCTGTAACTAATGCATAATGTAGTAATTTAAATTTATCGCTGCAGACTCTGTGTTGTATAATGTTAGGGGTAATTGGTATTCTCTCCTTCCCTATCGCATCTTTAGGTCATCTGCCTCTTCTGTCCATTGCTCATGATAGTGGACAGATAGTCTATGCAAAGTCTTTCTTTTCATCCTGAGTGCTTGATGTCTCTTTCCTACCTCAGATGACCGTGTGGTGTCTGTTGC
The DNA here is from genome assembly GCA_013398125.1 of Aegotheles bennettii. Taxonomy (NCBI): domain Eukaryota; kingdom Metazoa; phylum Chordata; class Aves; order Caprimulgiformes; family Aegothelidae; genus Aegotheles; species Aegotheles bennettii. The sequence continues at coordinate 6,915 of VZRW01006973.1, forward strand.
TTTTTCTCTACCTCTGCTAACATTTCAATCCCTCACCAGCATCACCCCACAAAGTATTGTTGTTATGTTGAAATGAAAGAAAAGCAAGCATAAAATAAGCAGATGCAGAAAAACAAAGCTAGCATTTTTTTTTCTGGTTACATTATTACTCATTGTTTGGAATTACTGAAACATCCCAAGTCATGGTACAAGAACACTTCAAAAATAGCACATTAATGGAATTCTCTACCCCTTGCCTCTGTTCCTTTGTAACTGCAGAATTCTGTTCGGTTCTTGCTATGTCTGCTAAACACGAGGATCAATGGAAAGAGGTCTTAGGCTTATGCTGTGTTGCTGTGCAGTCTCTTTGCCAAATTAGAAACCTGTATTGGTACTGCCTGATAGCTTTCATTGCTTTTGCTCCTGTCTCTGTTCCAGGAGCAGTATTTTGTCTTGCAGCCCTGCTGTATCTGTTGTTTTTTTTAAATAGTATTATTTCATTCTGGGGGGCAATTTTCAGTATTAGGGAGGACTTGTAGAAGAACAGTTTCTCATCTCACTTCTTTGTCGCCTGCAAGGTTGCAAATGACATTGCTGTCCTGCATCATTCCTGATCGTATAGTAACCACCAGCTCATCATTTATTTCTTCCACTCCTACCCCATGATGTTATGTCTTCTGTTTCTTTCCATCCACAAACAGACATTTAAAGATTATCATCTAACACTACTTACATCACAGACTGATAAATCTATTAAAATAGAACTTTTCAAGTAAAAAGTAACACTTTATGACTTGTCCATAGACATTTGTCTATTCTTCTTTTTATCACAAGTTTAACAAAATTTAATTGTTCTAATCAGAGATGTAAGTAGTCAAGTTAATACACTCCAGAAGAAGCAGAAATCAAGAGAGGAGTTCTTTAAAGGTCATCATAATAAGAGCAAAAGAAAAGTGAAGAAGGGATTTGTAAAGCACTAGAGTGAGAATGAGAGGGACAAAAATGGTTAGGGTATCGCAGATTGTCAGTATCGGTGAACAGCAAAGCTCTTCTGATGCACTTCAGAGATTCCTAGTCAAGGATCATCCAAAACCCAACAGGTATCCAGCTACCTTGTGGAGCTCTGTTTGCAATGACCTCAAGACATTGTTTTCTTTGTCTACTTGCTGCACCTTTCTACAGCACAGGAAGGGGACTCTCCTAGCACCTACAATCTCAAACTAACACTGTGAATAATATAGGGAAGAGAGTACCCTTTATGTTTTTCTAAATCCAGAGATGCAAAAAATGCGTTTGGGTCAAGTATATAAAATTTGTTGTCTTGGAAAAGCAAATACAGCTGCATGCAGCCACATCTTTTATTTTTGAAAGGGCTTCCACTTTGCACACTGTGAATTGGCTTTTCTTGTTTTTCAAGACTCACAACACTTAACAAGCCATAATTGCTTAAAAAAGCAATATTTTGCATAGTTTGCATTTGAACAGATTAGTTGTGAAGTTTTCTCACCTGAAGGTTGATAAAATTCCTGCAATGCTCTGCATATGTGTTAAAACTGCTTTAGTAATCATTAAAGTATTAAACTTTTTACATACATAATTAAAGAATAACTACTAACATCAAAGTAGAAGTACCGTGATTTGTGACTGTGCACAAGTAGTGGCATAATTTTGCAGAAAAATTAGCGTGACTGGAAAGCTGTTGATTACATCTTTGCATTTCAACCTAAGCTTCATCTGGAAAGCTCTCATTTGCTGTTGCAATGGCTGTAGAAAATACTACAAGCATTTAGAGTATCACACTGGTTTCCTGTCTTGACATCCAACCCCTTACATGGGGGAGCTGTGAGATATGTTTCTTTCTATGAACTTCTTCACTGAAAGTTACAGAAGCCAAAGAAACAGTATGTGTTCAAATGACAGGAGGAATAGCAATGCCAGTGTTGTCTGTGGAGACTGTCAGAGGGGAAGTTCAGCTCCCCTTCCCTGGAAGCTTGCCGTACCAATACTAGCAGTGCTCTCCTCCACACTGTTTGGAGGTGTTGCAGAGTCATTTTGGAACTGCCGTTCTGGAGTAAGTTCTTCAGAAAATTGGCTGTTTGCCTCCTGAATGACCACAAGCAGAAATAAATCTTCTAGGCCTGAAGCTTGCTCTTGTGGCAGCAGTTGGCCACAGTTAACTGAACTCAAGGACAGAATGAATGTGCCTGCAGAAATGATCTCGAAAACGTCTGCTGAAGTTCAGCCTTCTGCACTGTGGGAGTCCTTGCTGCCTCTACTGCAATACACGTGTTTTAGACGTGTTCACAAAAGCCCCTCTTTTTTTAAATATATATCATGACTACAATGCCTGCTGATGCTTCTTTTATGGTGCCTGACATCACTTATTTGGGGGAAAAGTAGATGTAGGATGGATAATTGAAAAGAGGAGGGCTTGTTGGAATGATGTAATTTGACCTCAAGGTTTCGTGCCCTGCTCTTGTTTAGCGTGTAGTGGAATGGCTGTGAAGCAAGGCATTGTCAGAGGATGCCTGTTCAAAATGCCAACCAAGTTCTTACTTCACATAGTGGATGGCATGGCTGCAGAAGTGAGGTGGCAACTGCTTTGGTGTATCTGCACTATCTGTCTTATTTTTTTCCACCACTAGATAAGAAACAATTTAAATGACCAATAACAAGCAAGGTTTGGTACAGGTTAGAAACATTAGGATATGATGTTTTTCTTTTTATTCTGTTCTTCTTTTAAGAGGTTAATCAACAGTCCAAATTATGCTAATTATGTGACTTGCCTGAATGAACCTTGATCTTTAAAGTCATGTGGAATAGGTAAATTTTTATGAAGGGGTAGGAGTTTCATAATTTTAGGATTGGGTTTAGTGACATGCTTCTCCTTGGGTTATTTTTTTTTCGTTTCTAACAGTAACGATTGAAACTCTTTGAATTCTAATCTCCTGCCTAAGGCCATGGTTTGATATTTAGTTGCAGCTGAGCTTAAGCAGTTGCTCATTCTTCTGCAAACTGGTGAAAAGGGAGGAGAGAGAAAAATTTAGGTTAGTGTATGACTGTGAAGTTATTCCTTGAAAGTTTTCCTAAGTAGGAACTAGAAAGGAGTGTTTTGGCTCAGATAAACTTACTCTAATGTCCTACTTTGTGACAGAAGTTCTGTAATCAGTGTCCTTTGGTTTGGGCGCTGGAGGATGAGTGGAGGAACTTGAGTGTGGTTTGCCTTGGACCTCTCTGGGAAAGTCATTTTAATGCTGTTGACTTGAAACTTCTTAGAATGTGTTTTGAAACTCAGTAATGTGCTTAATTTTCTTGTCTGGTTCTGGATTGTTTTAGGGTTTGAGTGTGGTTGTGAATTCCTTTTTAACTGTGAGAGAACCTAGGCTGTTAAGGATGTCTGTTTCTATTTACAACAGCTCCTGTTGACTTACACTGACTGTGAAAACACTGAAGCAAGAAAAGTTCTCTCTAATGTGCCTGTTTACCATGTGTGCTGCCTTTTGGGACCCTCAGCTTTTTGCTATCTCCCATATGACAACTGCGTGCCAGTTTTCTTGCAGCATTTTAAAGTTGTTTTTCTCCCCTTTTGGGCTGATTACGTGCTCTACTACTCATAGCTTTGCAACTGGAGCTCTGAAAATGACATCAAGAAGACGTGCTCTTGCTTTCCATCTGTTCTCAAGAGGTGACAGTGAAAGTACAAGATCATGTTTGGGTAGTCCAGTTAGCTGAAAATGGTATGCCAGAAGTAGTCTGCACTTGCTGTAGCCTTTTCCCTCATAGAAACATGTATGGACAGAAAGCCCTTCAACTTCTTAATTCCCTTGTGTGCTTCTGTGTGTGCAGCTCTAATTCTTGGACACCGTCCAGTGCCTGCTTGGAGTCATGCCTGTTGTGACTAGTGATCCGTCTATCTCCCTGCACAGAGATATATGCTTGGGGTAGGGGAATATCTGTAAGAAAATATGCTCGTAGAAAAATGACTAAGTTGAAATAAACTAAAATAGAAATTGGTCACTTCTCTACAAATAGTAATTAAGGAAGCATGTCAGTCTAAGAATAAACTGAAGTCTAATGGAAGAAAATTTTTCATCTTGGCTCTATAGGAAATTGAAATATAAATTTGTAGCTAAACTTGTTGTTTTATATTCCACATATCACCTGGGATGGTTGTATGGATACCACAACATAAATGCATTGGTTGCACAAATATTGTTATCAGCAGCTAGAAAAAATAGCATTTTTAATCACCATTAATGAAAATCTTATCAAGACGGACTATTCCTTGCTTCATTCTGTTTCCCAGTTTGATCCTGCTGCTGTTCAGTTCAGTGGGCTATGGGTGAGGCTAATTCATACGTTTGTCTCTGGTTTAATTTTCTGGAATAAACAATGTTAAAACTACAAAGCTTGTTTGTTTGTTTGGTTGGTTGGTTTTTTAAATGGGCATGTCTTTTGTCTGTAAGAATGCACTGGGAATAATTACCTGAAAATAAAGGTATAATAAAATTGTACTTAACAGTCTCCACACAAATAGTTGTCTACATATCACCTGTATGTTTGTTACAAAATATCTTTGTAATAAGTGTTTTGAGCTAAAAAAAAAGCAAATTATATGGAAGATTTAAGTCAGGGCCCTTAGCCCTCATAATTCTTTTTGTTTGTTTGTTTAGAAGCAAGCAGGAAAGACTCAGTGAAGGTCAGGTTACAGCTTCTGGTTCTTGGAACTGCTCATCAGGACCATTTTATAATATATTCAGAGGCTGCTTCATGAGTAGGTCAGCTGTCTCTGCTGTGGGCTCTAGAGCAGGTGACTGGAGGATAGGATCGGTGCTGCTCCTAGTAGGTGTCAAAACCCACCAGTGACATGAAAGTGTAAAACAAACAGATGAATGCTGGGATGGGGGCAGGGGGGAAGGACGACAGACTGACAAAACATTAATAAATAACTATTTTGCAAAGTGTTAACAAGAAAACTAGTTTGATGTTTAAGAAAGCTTACTTACGTATGTGATTCTAGATTTTCTTTGTAAGAGGAAGGAATAGGAGAGGATAGCAGAATCTTACTTGCTATGCTGAAATAAATGAAAGCTATTAAAGTATGCAAAGTTTTAAGCACACCTGTATTATGTGGCTATTGGCATTTAAAAATCAGGTTCAGTGTTATGAATTAAATTACATTTATCGTAAATTTTTTGCTATTTTGTACTTAATGTTCCCTGTCTTATAAGAGATATGGAGTGCTTTCTGTTGTGCTTTTTCTGTTATGTTGTACAAAGGTTCTCAGTGATAAGACTAGACAAAAGGTTAATCTATTTTCAGTGTGGTTTATTGGCATGGAGTGTGGGAACTTTGAGGGAACAGCTTGAGGAGAACAGGACAGGGAAAATTTTAATTTCAAAATTATATTAGGGAAATATATGAATACAGCTTGTTAAGATGTAAGTATAGCATTTACTTACATTCAAAGAATTAAAAAAAGCAAAGTTTAAATAGTATATATTTGCTGCCAAAGGATTGAATTCACCCTACTTCATGGACGGAAGTCATGAGCTAAGCACTTGGAATGAGTTTGTGGAAGTTCACTGTTTGAAAACGGCATTAGACAACAGTAGCCTCTTCTGGAACAAATGGTATTTTCTTTACAATTACTTCTCTTACTCAGCTTGTTCAGTGTTGAAAACCAGAAGAAGCTGGGGAAAAGAAAAGCTTCTCTTACAGAGGAAGTCTGACAGAATTGTGCTAGTCTTAAAATTCTGACAGACTCTGTGACCAACCCTAAGTGACTGATTCAGCCCCTTGACTGTCCATAGTCCATTCCTTCATACAATGACTACATAACTCTAGACATTTTTGGAAGCTTTTTAATTAGTGGTGTGTGTAATCAAAACAACTTAAAAGATTTTTTTGTTTTCTGTTTTTTTTAAATGCCCTGATAAAATAATAAATTTAAAAGTATAGCAAAAGTAGTAAAAGTGAAGTAATTACTGCATTGGAAGGGTTGTCGCGTGCTATTTAAATGCATCCAAAAAGAAAAATGCAAACAGATAATTCGCTTTGATTTGACTGGGTCTGCCCTTTAGCTAAACACAGCTAGAAATGAGTTGAAAAAAATGTTAAAGCAATGATCTGTTAGTTCTGAAGCGGGGTATGCCCAGGCGATGTGTTCTTCACAAGTATTTAGTGGTAGCGTGGTTGTCTCCTCCCTGTGGAGGGATTGGAGCAGTCTGGGACTGAGGGCAGAGGAGCCGCTGCAGCGCTGCTTCGCTGCTGTGGAGGGATGTGGCACATTCACCAGAACATTCATTTTATAGGGTGGTTCTGTTGTTTCTGATTTTGGTTGTTTTGGATCACTGTTTATTGTACATCACTTTCGTTTCTGTGTTTGGGAGACCGTCTTCTCCCAACCTTTTCCCATCCAACTCTTCTCCTTAGCCCTGAAAAACGTTAAATTTTCATGTGGCACAATTCTCCTTGGATTGCTGTCTGTCGAGGAAAAATCTGACTTGTGTATTTTTAAGAGCACTGCACCTAGGTTTTTGGAGGTAATAGAATGTACTTTGGAAGTGAATTCTGCTTAATCAATGTAATGCCACTTTAACTACAAATTAGCAAGGACTTGGTTTGGTTTACGTGATCTGCATTAGATTGATGTCATTACTTAGTTGGGATTAATTTTCCTGGGAATGTCTGTGTCCATGGTGCAGGTGGGCTTACCTGTAATAGTTGACATGTGGTTTTCATACCCCTTTCAGTAGTCCATTATCTCTGACATGTAATAATGTTTTTTACTACTTAATTTGCCTTGCAAAAGCATTTTTTTTCCCACATACTGCTGAATTTAACGTTTGTGTTCTTGTGCACAGCAGTCCCTGACCAGATAGAGAAGATGACCGGCTTCTGGCAGGCAGAGGCACCTGACCTCCCTCCCTTTGCAGGCTTTATTGATGTAGTGGAATCAGCTATGGCGCTTGTGCATGCCGGTTTTCCTCTTGCATTTGTGTGGAAGTGACAGTCATGACTTAAGCTTTTAAGTAAAGGAGGTGTTTGGCTGTGCATCCTGTCCAAGCAACTGTGTTCTTTCCTGGAGGAGAAAAGTCCTGAAGTGTGTGAAGTATCCTCTGCATTTCCCATGGAGAGAAACTGAACTGGAAAATGCAAATCATACTTTTTGCTCAGGTATCTGACCTGTCATTTACTGATTTGGGCTTCTTGTAAGGTGAGGTGCTGCTACATCCTTACGCTGAAATGTGCTGAGCCTGCTGGCCAGTCCTCTTTCAGAACTTATATTTTGGGGAAGTAAAAGCTATAGATCATTAAGCTGTGTCAAAAGCTTGTATGGATACAACTGACATCTCTGTTCCAAGTGAAATAGTTGATTCTGATTCTTCCTGTGTCCCACCTTAAAGCCACGTTTTTGTCCTGCAACAATAAGCTCAAGGCTGATAAGACAACAAAACCCAGTGAGGCCATTTCGATCCACTTCTTTTTTTGCTTTCAAAAATTACTCTAAAAGTATTCTTTTAAAATGTATTTCTTTCATTTTGGGGGGGTGGGAGGAAGCAACTCCAAGGAGGTTTTTACCTGTGGTGATTTTCTCCTGTTAGTGCATGAACGGAATGTTTCCAGTAGGCATTTTTTTTATGCCTGCCACTTAATTTCATTTTACAAATGCATTTTTTTTTGTTTGTAATAGGATTTGTTTTATCATTCTTTCTGATGGACATGTAGGTTCACAGTATTTTCTAAACTGCTGCTAACCCTTCTTCCTGTTTTTCCCACCCTCGTATTAGGATGACTGGAAACTTGTGATGATTAAAACCCATGAATTAAAATAATAAAAGTGATGTGGTGGTACAAGATTTCCTCAGCAACTGCCACCCTGCTATCCTATAAGTACTATTGATCAAGTCTAATCTCTGTTGCTTGTCACATACCTAAAGTATGCAACGCTTTCCTCCCTCTACCCAATACCCATTTTTAACTGCTGCTTTCTCATGGATGATCTAAAATATGTGACAGCTATGTACCAGAAAGTCACTGTTCCATAGTAGTAATCTAAGAGGTTTTAACTCTTCAGTCCTCTGGAGTTTCAAGCACTGAGGTTTCTGTGAAGCCAAACTGTAACCTTTGAGAGGTGACCTACTATGGACAGAATTGGACTCAAATAGCTCTGAACCTGTGTTTTCTTCTCCGATTTAGCATGTATGAACATCACTTCTTGAATTGTAGTCTCTTCTCTGAGTGACAAGCATCTGTTCAGGTTAGAAAGCATTACTCTCTTCTGGTCTTAATAAAGTACAGTGTTTTTGAAAAGTAGCTGTAGGTTCTAAAATATGTCTTGGTTGTGAACTTTCTCGATGCGTGGATTTATGTATGAACTGCTGTGACTCATAGCACGTTAGCTTATTTTTATCCAGATAATTACCTTGCTAAAATGTGTGTGAAATAGTATTTAAAGATTTGTTCTTACAGCTCAAGGAGCAATGCTATTATCTACCTTTTTATCTGTCCTCTTAGTGTTAATGTCAGATCAGAATTCATCTTCTGCTTGCTTTGCCTTCTTCCCAAATTTTTAAATTTAAATTCTTTATGAAGTACTTAACCAAAAAAAAACTTGTAGAAGCGACATTGAAGGCCATAAAAATGGAATTTAAGCTGTAGTATCTTGTTTAGGTTTTTTGTTTTTGGTTTTTTAAAAAGCTGTACCAACCCCAGGTATATCATAAGAAAATTTAAAGTTGATAGATTATTATATGAAGTTATTGTTTGAGGACATACATGTGCACATACTGAAATAACATGTAGGTAAAGGTTTCTGGAATCCCTAGAGGATCTTCCTCTTCTGCCTTGATCATTTTTCATTTTTAGTAGTGGTGTGAACATCAGAAGATCAACACGTGTTTTCACTTATGTCATTTGGGATACTTCATAGATTCACAATTCTCCAAGATTGTGGATTCATTATTTCACTCTTGCTTTATGCTAGGGACTTGTTCAAGCTCAATTTTTTTCTGAATAGCAAATCATTAAGAAGGATCCAACAGCAGGAGTGCTCTTAAATCTATTTTTTAATCTACTTTTATTTAAAAATTGTATAATACTTTTTCCATGATCTCTGGCCGTTCTGCTGATTCACAATGAAACAGCTGAGTTACTACTTCACTTGCCTGCAAAGCTCCTCTGGGCGGTAGTCCTTGTAAATAGGTAGTCACTGAGGAAAGAGTGTGGCACAGCATCCTCCTACCCCTCTTGTCCTCTCCTCCCCCATCAACTCAGCTCACAGATGGACATAGATATCAATAATATTAGTTTTATATTAATGTACCTACTTGTGAACTGTGATTACTGGAGGCAGACATCCTTGTGAATATCTGCTGCTGCTAAACCTGTTGGGAATTGTAAATGCTATATGTGAATGCTATTGTAAATGCAGAATGCTCTGTAATACCATGCCTGATTTTAACCAACAGAAAAGTTAGAGGATCAAGTAAATACACCAATATAAGATGATCAGATTTCTTTTTTGTTTAAGATAGTGAAAAGATTTCTCATCTTTTAGTTATATGAAGGCATGAAAACTAGGAGAAAGGGAGATACCATTTTAAATTAATTGTACATTTAACACACCTCAGAGCGTGGTATAAATATAAACAAATTATCACAAGGATTTTGGAACAGCAGATGGATGTCTCTTCTCCCCCTTCCAGCCCCCGAGATATCCAGGAATATCTTTGGGAGAACCTGGTGTCCTTCCTGTAATGACTTTAGTTTAAATGTAACCATCATACATAAGCTATGTGCTTGTGCTACATTAAAATGGTTTTTCACATCATTTAGTTCTACAAGCTCTGATCTGATCTAAAAGATGGAGTGTTACCTGCCAAATATGTTGACTTACATATCCTGAGATCCAAAGTAAAGCTTAGTTTTGTATTTTAAAATATATTGCTTTTATTACCACAAAAATTATGCTGGTAAGTTCAGCCTTCCACATACTTTTAAGTTTCCAGATTTAAAACAAAAAACCAAAACAAACTGAGAAACCTGAACTTCACACATTTTTCCAGTATTAGTAATTTGTTTCATGATAAGCCTTTACACCTTGGCTATTGCTTCCATGGATTCGGGAACCCCCCTCACACAGGTGCATTGGGAATGGCACCCTTCTGTGGTACGTTGCTGTGGATGCTGGCGATGGCTTTGTCTGCCTTTGCTCAGATACTGCCACGAGTCATCTTTTTGGATGAGACTCCCATCCCCTTCGCTGGGATTAGTCTCACACTGCATCTGTGCGAGGTCCTTCATGTTTCTTCCCATGTGGTTACTGCTTTTACTCTGCTCAGCACAACTTGGTTTAGAAAGCTGCTTGCCAGCGTTGATTCTGTCGTTGGTTTTTTTTTTCCTTTGTCATTGCATTTTGTCTTGTCTTTGTAACAAATGTTTGTCTTAAATAGCTTCTCTCTGCATTATTGATGTTCCGGAATGACTTCTTTCCCCAATTTGTTTACTTTCTACTTTGATCATCTCTTGCATTATTCTGTGAGATAAATATATTCATATGCAATACAGCATTAATAAGCCTCTGCAGTGTCTTTTACATGTGAGTCTATAGGCATCTCTGTAGTACTATAGATTACTGGGTAGAATGCTACGAATGATTCTAAATTCAGAGAATAAGGCATTCAGTGTCTGCTGCTGTAGGTAGTTCTTATTTTAACTGATAAGTCTTCCTCCCCAATTTAACTGCTTCCGTAACATTAAGAGCAGAGCATCATATTGCCTTGTGTTCTCCCTGCTATCTTGCCAGACTATCCTTTGAATGTGACTACAGATGGTATGACTCATGTACGCTTGTCCTAAGCAGGCGAGGTACTTAGCACCAAGTATGTTCCTCTAGCTTTTGATTTCTGTGAAAAAGATAAGTGTTTCCCTCCCCCAGCCCAACTAGAATTATAATTCGGTCAGATTTTAGTTGACCTTTCTTTTAAAATTAGGTATGCAGTCGTGGATTTTCTTTTTTTTTTTTTTTTCCCTGCCCTGACTGAGAAGCAATTGGCTTAATTTTCAAAAGATGCCAGACTTCTGCTGTTTCAGCTGAGGCCCCTTTTAAATAGGAAAAATTAAGATTACCCAAGAAAATTGCTCTACCAATTCAATCCTACTCTTGCTACTTCTTCAGTACCTCTGAAATATAGGTAACTAATTTTTCCTAGTGTGTTCTGCAACTTGGGACATGAGTAAATCAGCAAACATTGTGCCCTCTCAAATAGGCTGAGCCTAATAGAGCTTCAGTGTTGACTAGACCTTACCTGTTAGGTCTCGAATATGCTGAAAAATGGCTTCTCTTCTCTCTTTAGCAGCAGGGATAAGAAAGGAGACTTAATAATTTGTGTGTATGGTTTGGGGAAGGGAGAGGTTGCTATGTTCTTTTTTAATAGGATCATTCTCCTCTCTTCTATCCATTCCTCAGCTGAGGATATGCTTTTACAGGTGATGCTGCGGAGCATGCAGTGTGTTGAAGTCACACTTGGCACGGAACAGCAGCGAAGGGGAAGTGAGAGCATGGGATAAAGTCCAGGCTGGTGTATAGTAAAGTGCCTTATTTGTTCAGCTAGTCCCTTCTCATTTCAGTCAGACTGAAAATCAAGCTCCAAGTTGCGATACAGTATCCTTTTTTCCTTTTGAAGGGACTAGGTTTGGTTAAAAAAAAAAAAGGCACCAGGACACCTTTTTCCTAACCTTTTTTTAATATTACTAATTTACATGGACAAAACTTGGACATTTTTGTTCATGGTCTCATGGCCATATATCTCTATATATAAAAATTGTATAGGAGCTCTGTTTTTCAACAACAACTTTGTTTTCTTTCAGATGTTTCCAATATTTGCTGTTTATCAACAAAAATTTGGAGGACCAGCCCTCCCTTGAACCTGTTTGTAATGGCCCCAGAGCTGCATGTCTGCTCTTACCTGGAAGCTGAACGTTTTTGTTTAAGGCTCGTACTCCCTCTGATGGCGAACTGCTGCACTTCTTTTGCTTTGTATGTTTGCTTTCATCTCTCCCTCTTGGTCTCCATTTTATCTTTTTGCTGTTATGCAGGATTAGACTTAAGTAGATTGGTGTGCTTATGTGTGTCCCAGTGAAACTGTAGTTTTAATAAAGATGATAAAATTGAAGGGCTGAACCAGACTGGGTATATACTAGACAACAATATGCTGTTTGGTCAGGTAGTGGGAAAGCAGGGAAAGCTTGTCATATTTACTTGAATTTATTTTCTATTTTTAAATGTCACAGTCTCACGATTCATGGAATCACAGAATCATTGAGGTTGAAAGAGGCCTTCAAGATCATCCAGTCCAACCGCCTACTCACATCACCACTAAACCACATCACCTAGTGCCACATCCAGACACCTCCTGAACACCTCCAGGGACGGTGACTCTGCCACCTCCCTGGGCAACCTATTCCAATACCTAATCACCCTTACAGTTAAGAAATGTTTCCTAATGTCCAGTCTGAATCTCCCCTGCTGCAATTTAAGGCCCTTTCCTCAGGTGGAGCATATATCCTAATGCTTGGCTTACAGTGATAACTCAGTCTCCCTAAAGCTTCGATAAGAGTAGCTAGCTTTCTTAAATTCGTCATTCCAGAGGTCAGGTATTTGAATAGTATCAGCTTTTGTATGGTACAAAAAAAAAGTACTATAAAGACTTTATTGGTTGCTTTTGCATTAGATCATTATGAAGATATGACAGTGTTTAAAATCTTGAAATTATACTAAACAAGATTTAATGTAGGGAAAATGAAAAAACTGTCATTGCAGCTTGTGTGTTAATGATGTGTTAGCATGTGGCAGTTTTTTACTAGCCACAGGTAAGTTTGGCATGTAGAGTACAAATAGGGCAAAATAAAGCTGTTTATCGCAATTACAGAAATAAAGCATGATTGTTTGTATGTCTTTGTACATACCTGTGTGCAAGATCCATTTGAAAGAATAGATATCTATCCTGTATTAAATGAGCCTTTGCTACAACATTAATAAGAGGAGGAAACCAGCAGATCTCTGTTTTCCTTATGCCTCCTTCCCACTTTCAGTACTAGTAGTTTCACACGTCTTGGATGTGTTTGTTAAATTATTTAATCTCATATCTAACCTTTGTTTAATGTCAGTTATTTGAATGGGTAAAGACTATCAGTTTTGATTCTTTGTCACAGACTGTAGTAGCACTGTTAGCTATTCACTGCATGTGGTGCTGCCTTTCATGTGTAATACTGGCAACAGTTTCAGGTGGTGGAAGAGATGCTGGTAGGCGTTTAAATTCCTGTAATGAGTTTTCTGATGTCTTGGTAGGTCTTTTGTGACAGCGCGGGGAGAAGGTAAAATCCAAACTGATGGTGCATCTGAATCCGAGTGCCTTGTTTAGTTCTGTTTGAATTAACAGTTAGCACCTTTGGGATGTCAGGCTTTCAAGTATTGCTTCTGCCTGCACCTGCTCGGGAATCATATTTAGCACATATTTGGCAATTTTAGTAGAGGTAGGTAAACCTGCAAACATCAGTCAGAAAGACTGAAGTAGAGCTCTTTTAATTTTGAGCCTTTAATGTCTACTTGAAAGTGAGGTCAGTAGTCTTAAAAATTTAGATGCCTATCTTAAATTTGTGATACAACTAGAGCCTTCCAGGAATTTTGGCACTTACATGAGAGATATATAAAGGAATATGTGCTTAGAAGAAATACTGTGGTCTTGCTCAAGTGTTTTGGTTTTCCTTCATGTGCTGCCACCAAGTGACAAAACTTGATATTGCTGCACTTTTTTAGTGGTTTCCACCCATCAGGCTCTTTCTTTTCTGAAAAAGTTAGAATATTACTTTGTACTTTTTGCATATTTGCATATAATATTCCAAATTATTATTTAAAGTAACCCCCTCTATTCTGCCCTAGTGAGGCCACACCTGGAGTATTGTGTCCAGTTCTGGGCCCCACAGTTCAAGAAGGACATGGAACTGCTTGAGAGAGTCCAGCGCAGAGCCACAAAGATGATTAAGGGAGTGGAACATCTCCCTTATGAGGAAAGGCTGAGGGAGCTGGGTCTCTTTAGCTTGGAGAAAAGGAGACTGAGGGGTGACCTCATCCATGTTTACAAATATGTAAAGGGTTGTGCTGGTTTAGCAAACGGCCAGGGCAAGCCACAAACCAGACA
>VZRW01006973.1:21409-87409 GCA_013398125.1 Aegotheles bennettii
GGAATATGAACCTGATACCTGACACCCAGACCCCTTTTCAGAACAGGGGCCCAAACTCCACCCCTCATTCACTGGGTCCTGGCAGCAAAAGCCAGTAAGATTTTGCCTGCCCCTTTCAAACCATAACAAGGGTGAGTGTCAGGACGATGGAGCCAAGCTTTTTACAGTAATGACCAATGATAGGACAAGGGCCAATGGATGCAAACTGGACCACAGGAGGTTCCATGTGAATATCAGGAGAAACTTTTTCACTGTGCGAGTGACAGAGCACTGGAACAGGCTGCCCAGAGAGGTTGTGGAGTCTCCTTCGCTGGAGACATTCAAAACCCGCCTGGATGCGTTCCTGTGTGATGTACTCTAGGTGACCCTGCTCTGGCAGGGGGGTTGGACTAGATGATCTTTCGAGGTCCCTTCCAACCCCTAGAATTCTGTGATTCTGTGACTACTTGGACACTGACTGAAATTTCTAGGATAGAAGAATCATCAAAACAAAGTTGTTGTTGTCATCATTCTGCTGTTCAGTTTAGAGTCTAGATTTCTGTCATTTATTTAAATAATAACTTGAAAAACTTGTAGGGTGAAGTGGGGAATTTTCGATTCGAAACAATATAATCACAGATCCAAACATAAAGGTCGAGTGTAAAAATGCTCAGATTAGAAAACAGTATTTGTCAGATTTGAAAATATGCAGTGTGTTATAGAAACAAAGTTTGAATCCTGTTAGTCATTTCTTTTCAGGGCATCTTTTAATGAACAAGCTTATAAAAACACTTAGTATATTAAACTAATACTCTGACCAAAACTCAAAGTGACATCGTATTTATTCAAAGAACCACCAGTCTTAAATAATTACTCACATCAGCAGTAGACTAAAAAAATTATTCTGCACCCTCTCTGCAAATATGTTTTGTAAGCCCAGAGACTGTTTTCAGCATCAAGAAGAAAAGGTGTTTGAAGTGAGCCTGAACACTAGGGTGCTGCAAATGGATCTGAGCAGCTGGAAGTCTGACCTGGTAGCTACGAGCAGGCCAAGCAGTTTGCAGATGTACTTTCTGGTCAGCCATCAGCAAGTGTGCATCTCCATGCAGATGTGTTTAGGTGAGTTAATGGAGAAGTACTGTATCTCCATGTTTTCCGGGCAGTGTTGCTGTTGAATCTGTGCCAGTGCCATCTGCTTTAGGGTCTCTACTTGTTTGTAATACTCTAAGCAAAGATGGATTGGGAAGGTGAAGGATGTCAGTGTGGGTAAGGGGTGGGTATTGCAGGTGGAGTGGCGGTGGTCATGGGATGCTGAGGGTGACCTCAAGTCTGTGCAGCTCACACATCCCAGGCGTGCTGTCTACTTCACCTTCTGCTGAGCACTGTGTGTGGTCAGGAATGTTGGGGGGGTGTGCAGAAATTACAGAAAAGATGATGTGTTGCCCCTGGTTAAGTACCATTGATTATATTATACTGCTTATGATCTGGTTCTTACAGACTTGTGCTTTATAAAAACTGCTGAGCAGTGAAGTTACACTTTCTTTCCAGGGACATAAAGACTTTAGTTACAGTGTTATTTGGGAATATGATTAAAGGTCTGGATTGTAGGTGAGATGACTAGCCGAGATGCATCTGCACAGATTAGCAAAGGTACTTTAAGTACTGTATAAAAAGATAGTAACTTCAAGCATGTGTTAGAAAAGGTAAAACCCACTAGCAGTAAAGATTACAACTGCTTATACAAATATGTTGAAACTTCCAGAGATCTCTCTTCCTCATATCTCCATAGTGCATACTGTGCCATGTAAACCAACAGCAGTAATATATATTGCCAATAATAAAAAGATGCATTGCTTACACTGTTTCTGTTTGAAAGCAACTGGTTCTGGGTACAGTAACAATGGTATATGACAATTTCGGTAGAACTTTGCATTATAAAAGTTCATGGTAATCTGATAGATATCTAAGCAGAGGAACTGTTGCAAGGTGTAAGAGGAGTAGTTTTAGTACTCTACACAGTTGACAACTTTTTTTTATTGGCTGAGGAATGAGGGGAGATTGTCATGAATAGTAGTTTCAGTTGCTGGAATTTTTACTTTAAAGATGTGGAGCATGAACCTTGGCTCATTAAGACCTTTCTTGCTTGTAATATAATCCTTCTTTCTCTATGGATTTCCAACCCCTAAACATGTGACTCACAAAATCAAAACCCAGAGCTCCAGATGGGCAGGTCTGTTTATAAAATTGAAGCAATCTGTTTTTCACAGCTCACCTGGGACTGATCTAGTCTTGTTTGGACTTTGGGCAGCCCTGCAGTGTGTGCCCCCAGCATCTGGGATGTTTCTGGTGAAGGACCACAGCTAGGGCCTGGGTTAGGCTACTGGGGCATGTTGAAAGACATCTTCCTCCAGAATGGTGTTCAGCAAAGCCCTTTAATCTCAGAGTTTAACAGTGTCTTTGGTTGGTAAGTGTTGCTTGTGGGCATTCCTGACTATATACTTGCAGCATTTGCAACAAAATTATAAAAACTGGTACTATTTGATTGATGACCTCTTTTGCAAGACAGGCATTCCTATTGAGAATAGTAGGGACTTTAGATGCTTCCCACTATGCTCCTTTTATTTTGCCCGAATGTTTCTGTAGCTGCTATGATTTGCACAGAGGTGTTAGATTTCTGATAGTTGTCATATGGTTAGGATGACTGTATATTTTTAGGGTTTTGAGGTAAATTATATTCAGAATTTCATCTGAATAGATAGCTGGACTTATGCTCAACATCAGGAGAGAAATGACACACAACTTAATGGAACAGCTTCCCCAAACTGTTCAGTTTGTGTACCTGTTTATTATGGGCTGTGGCTGATATTTTCCAAAGCCTCCTCTATAAGGAATTCTTTCTTATAACTTTGCTACCCATGAAGAGGAGGTGTACCTCGCTATTAAATCCTTTTGCCTCTGCCTGCCCCAGAAAGTTGCTAATTTTGGATATAAAGTTGGGCCTATTAACTTAACAATTAGGCATCAGGATGTGTGTTGGTGCTGTGGGGTTTTTTTGGGGTTTGGTTTTGGGTTTTTTTTTTCCTCCTACTCCCAGTAAACCTTCATTTTCACTGAGAAGCTGTACCACTGCTTTTTACTGCTAAAGCCCAAGGTAGACTGCTTACCAAGTATTACTAAGATCTAGATTGATAAATACTCGAATATAGGTGAAGTTCCTAACATGCAGTTGAGTCAACTTCCAAGTGAAAGCTAGCTTGAGTCATCTGATTTTTTTCTTCTTGAATGTGAACCATTTTGTTGATATTTAAGCAAACACAAAAAAAGAGGTACTGACCTTCAAACAAAACAGCCCCTCCCCACCCCCAAAAAACAGAATCAGCATAAGACTCTAAATCCAAGATGTTTCAGTTTATTGATAAGTGTAATTAGATTAAAAATAAGCATCCCGTAGTAGGGAACATGCCGAGAGTTGCAGAACCTCTGCCTGCTCCCATCAGTCTGTGCAATCAACTTTTGCATCCTCACTTGGTACTGCGCTGTGAAACCCAGCAGGGGCCTGCTTCATTTGTAACACACTTTGTACCTTCCTGAGGGATGTGGTTTAAGGTAGTCCTCAGAGGGAGAAAGATGGTTGTATTTTCACTGTTTTCCAGTAGTAAAACTGTTCACAGGATTGTTGAAGTGCCCCAAAGAACTTCCTTTCCTTTTCCTCAAGGAGTTCCACTGGTCTCTTTCCCTGTAGAGTCAAGTGGATTTTGTACGTCTTCACTCATCGTGTTAAATCTCCTTAGGTACATATAATAATCAGGTGGGTTCTGTACTGTACTGCTGGTACCAGCTGTATTTTTACCATTTTGAAGAGCTGCAGCTTCTCTTAGTTCATTAACCTCGTGTGCTAGGAATCTGGCAGCCAAGCTGCTTTGTGGTGTAAATGTGTCCCATAATTTGACTGGAGTTGCATCCTGTGTGAAACTTCAGGTTGCAAAGCTGTCCCCTTATCTGATCTTTTCCACTTTTATATGTTTGTTGGGTTTTTTGTTTGTTAGTTTGCTTTTTTCTCTTGCCTGACCTGTCCTGGACAGGAGTCAAACTGGAACAACTTAAGTGCAAGTCAAACTATTAGGGGAAAAGATCGTGACTTCCAAGTGGTGGGAAGAAGTGTTGGTTTCCTCCACTCCTCCTTAAGTCTGTCTAGGGGATGAAGTGGCTGTAAGGTTAATGGTTAATAGTGGTTTAGTTAGGAAGCCGTGGTTGCTGATATACCTCGTCTTGCTTTTGTGTGAATACAGAAGTGATGCGCATCCTTATTTAGAAATACAGAGCTAGCTAAAATATTTCTAAAAACTACATTTGCTGACAAATGAGTAGTTTTTGGATGGATCTTACTGGTCTGCCTTTTACAGATTATGGGAATTATTTATGGCTGGAAATTGTTCTTTTGGGGTAAAATATTCAGAAAACTGGGTTGCCAGAGAGCTACAAGCTATCTTGAGAACATTTGTAGTATACAGATAAGAGAATTTAACTCAAGGAAATTTGGGCTGATTTTTTTTACAGCCAAGTAAAAATAAAACCACAAAACATAAATCTGTGGGTACCAGAGTGGTGCATGTTTTTTTTACCTTTAAAAATTTCATGTACCAGCTACAAAATCAGTGTGGTACTGCAACTTGAATTGCTATAAGCGTGGCTGGAACTGGTAAAGATGAAATTTATTTTTTTCTCCTAATCTTAGTAACAACTGGTTTTATTTTTTTATCATCCCCACCCAACTTCCCCTTCCCTGGTGTTTAATTGATTCTGGCACCTGATACAGAAAACCTGAGTCTGAAGTTTGTCTGAGTTACAAAGCCAAATGCTTTTAGCTGTTAACGTGGTCTACCATTTCTGCAGATGTTGCTAGCAGCTCTTTAATATATATGTGTGGAGCAAAATAAACTTTAGTTTTAAGTGTGTTACATCTGATTCTTTCTCAAGTGTGTACTTCAAGATGACCTAATTTTACTCTTTATTTATAAAGAGAATAGGTGTGATATTTCCCTTGTTGTTGAACAGATGATGATAGTAATGACTGAAAAATAGACTTTCTTCCATGATGAATGGAATTTACCAACTGCTGCATTTTGGCTGGGGTGAGAGGGAATGTGTTGGGGAAAATACCAACAAGTTTGCTTGTTCCATCTCTGTTAAAGCCAGCAGCCCTATGGGACAAGGAGTTGATGTTTCTCTGGGATGGAAAGTGAATCTTTGTCCTTCTTGATTTGGTTTTAGTGCTACAGGAATCCCACTTCAAAAGAAATGTAAAACAGAGCTTGTAGTAAGTAAAGAGTAAATACTTGAGAATCTTTTCTTCTTCCCTTAGGCATGGGAAAGAGATGAGGTAAAAGCTTTTTATTGCATTTGTTTTTAATAGTTTTATTTAAAAAAACCAAAGCCTTACAGATTTTGCCAAAATATTTAAACATTGTGCACAGGAATCTTATAAATACTTTAGAAAACAAAATTCAAGTGTTCTGTTTTACAAGATGAAGAAACTCAAACTAGCACCTCTGAAGAAACAACTGTCCTTTATGTGACTTTGTCTTGCATATTTAGGTAAAGATAAATATTTTGAAAGAATGAATCTTTTTTTTCCCCCCTGCATATTAATATTTTGTGAATTTCATTAATTAGCTCTACAGTATTTTAGAAGAATCTAGCAATACACTAGCAAATAAGTATTATAGGCCTGTTACATTTATGTTACTCTAATTTTTCACAGTTGAGGACTTTATTATTTTACTTAGCATGTAGTAGTTCATTAGTCTTGAGATGTATAATGTGTGACTCAACTATTTACATATATTGCTATAACATTTTCCTTGGTAGGTGAGTTTTGGTTTTGGGAGGTTTTTTTTCTTCTACTGCCTCAATCAACAAAGAAGAAATTGCAGAATTTTGTTCTGTTTTTATACATGTTTGACAACCTGTTGGTAAAAGTGAAAGGTAACACACTTCTACTCCAGAATGAGAATCTGGAAGGAACCTTGCCTTTTGCCTTTGTTTTCTATGGTACAACAGTGCTAAATAAAGCTTATTGCTGCTTTGCCATAAATTGAACTGGAAATGGTGAATTTTGTTAATATTCTTAGGTAATCATGTGTATAACTATGGCGCTGTTCACGGACTTCAAAGAGTAAAGGGCTTCTGCGCAGCCCCAGAAAATTGTTCAGAACTAGTTTCTGTCATGTGGGGAAGAGCACTTTCAGTCTCATTCTTCATTTGATATTTGTCTTGTTTTTCTTCCAGGTCTCTCTGTTCTGCAAGGAGTTATGGGGGTTGTGGTTGCTTCTCTGCAATTTGGGGGGGGGCTGAGACTGGAGAGAGGTGCCTTGTAGTTCTGTGTTTTCTGTGTTCCATGGTTCAGTGTTTGGGGAGACCCCCCACTGCTCATCCAAAACGAGTGCTAAGTAGTTTTTATTAAGAGGAAATTAAAAATAAACCAAATAATGTCCTGTGCATTTCTAAAGAGGACTTTTAAAAAAAGAAAGATGGCTTTTTAAAAGAAAAGAAAAAATGGTTGGTGTTTTAAAAACAGAGAAAAACAGAACGAAGAGAGTAGACCTTAAATTTTTTTAAACTGTCCAGGAGATGTCAGTGTACATCCAAGAAGAAATCTGGGAGATCAACGTTCCTTCTGAAAAAATAGTTGGTTGCCTTTATTTCCTAAGGCCTGAAATCATTTGCAGGAGAGAAGGCGACAACAGCTGAGTTAAGACTTCAAAAATGTGTATCTACATGACTTAAAGGTTGCATTTTCATAATAATGTGTGAGGTATTTTTTAAACACCAGATGTGTAAGTTTAATGATAGGTTTCTGGATTTTAGTTTAGTTTACAAAACAATTTGAGTTCAGTGGTGTTGACTCCTGATTGGCATACGTTTTGAGTGGGCTGGTTGCATCAGTGGAGTTTTCTGGGGAAGATTTTGCACAGCTAATACATAAGAAATAAACAAACAGAAATTCTCTAAACCATATTCTTGACATTTTGTTACTAAATGTTAAAGTGTTCCTAACATATTCATAAAACTCAGTATATTTATATTCTATAGAAACATGTTTTTTAGCTTTTCATAATGCTTTTATAAAATGAAAGTTACCTTGCCAAAATGTGGTAGAAAACAGTTGGGTACTAGATGTTCTATTGCCTTAATTTTTCATAAAACTGAGTAGATACTTTTCCTTTTCTTACCTGCATGTTTGTTGAATGGCATTTAGTTATTTGTAGATTTTAAGATACCTAAGCCTGTGGATTTTTAGAGGCAAGGGTATATAGAAGTTATTTCTCTTAATGTTTTAAATAAATAATGCAGTGCTCACATGTATGATTCTGCTTTGATACCATCTTTCTGATTATATATTGTAGGTACTACTTTATAAAGCAGTTTGTTGGCTTTTAGGAATGTCAGAATTTGCTTTGCAAGTTCTCCTCTAGGTGTCATCTTAATTGAATAAATGGCTGAAGCCAGGGCTAGGAAGATTTTGGAAGAAATAAACCCTGAAATAACTGTGATTTTTAAAAAACAAACCCCAAGTTTAACTTTTAAGTCATGTATGGATGATTCTGTAAACTACCTTCTTGTGCTTGTGTGATCATACATAAATTGTTCACGTGTGGATTCCGCGTACATAATTGATCTTCTGTACATTTTTTGAAACTGGGCCCTAAAATTCTGTAGTCTTTTCTGCTGTATAAACACTGTTAGTACTGTAGTGGCAGTTTGATTAATGTACTCAGTCAGTGAAATTTCCATGTTGTGAAATATATTCTTTTTTTAAAAAGAAACTTATTTGAAGTGACTTATAAGCTGATGTGTGGGAGAAAAGCTTGAGTTCTTCATGTAAGTAAGTTTTTGTGTAACTGGAAAGAATTTCATGAGTGATACACTTGATTGTAATAGTTTGGAAAAGTTTGGGTGTCAGGAAGGCTGTTTTGAAATATTTTCAGGAGGATACAAAGAATGAAGTAGTTCTGTTATATTGTTGGTGAAGGGAGCTCAGCTTATGGGTGCGGTTTTGCAAAGCAACTGAATCACTTTCTGTCGCAGTGAGCGGTTTGAATGCTCCCACTGCTCCTGTGTCAGCTGGCAGCCCATGATGAGCTGGCTCAAATAATGCACCAGCAAAAAATATGAATAGGGACAGATCACAGAAGTGCCTGTGCTGGCTCAGGAAAGGGATGTGGAAGGGAGGAGTGAAGAGTTTGTCCGGTGGCCAGCAGTTAAAATCAGACTTACCTACTTCCTCAGATGCCACTTTAAAAAAATCACAACAACCACCCAAACCAACAAAACCCAAACAAATAAATTTCTAGGCTGGTAGAAGTTTAATTAGTGTTCTAAATCAATACTTTGTTATATTTTGTGAAATTTAATTCAGTAATGGACTGCTCAGCTTCTTGAGGAAAGCACTGGTTAATCTTCTAAATGACGGAATTGAAAAATTGATAGCTTCTGAGAATTAAATGTTGCTTACATGCTCCTATCCTAAAGTGATGCCTAGGAGCCCTCCTAGTGTTACATTAAAAGCAGATTTGTTACCCAGTGCTCAATAAACCAATTCCTACACACAGAGGAGAGATACTGTTGGTTTTTTTTCGGGCCTGGATGCTCAGTGGATTTTCCACAAATCAGGCACACCTAATGCAGGCACCTTCGTCATATTTATACACAAAAGTAACAGTAGAATACACTCCCAGTTACAATGCTTGGTTAGTAATCTACATAAAATTATAGTGTTTGCTGTGTTATTCTTCTGATCATTCTGCATGCTCTGTGGGGGTCTCTGGTGGTCTTTGGTGGTCGTTTAATGAGAGTCCCCCAAAAGTTATTGCCAAGTTTCAAACATCAGTCAGCTTCTCCGGTAGTTATATTGCTTTCTTAATTGCAACATCAGTTTCTTTGGCCTTTATCCATGAGACTTTATTAAACAACATACAGTTCATAACCACCCACAAAGATGGCACCTACTTCTTTGATTTGTTAGTTAAACTTCAATAATGCAAAGATATTCATCAAGTGAGTTCTCAGTACAAGGTCATCTTGACCAAAAATAGGCTTTGTAGTTCTGCTTGTGACACTAGGAGCAACCTTCCTGCTGGGAATGGAGGGGACAGCCCTTTGCAAGGTTTGAAGCATCTGGGTAAGATTCTTGGCTGTTGCTGTGTTTCCCCTTGCTCAGTTTTGGGAAAAGCCATCCGTTTTGGCAGCTGCTGAAGATTCAGATGAGCTCTCTCATCCCATAGCAGTGTGCGTATGTGTTTGTGAGTATGTGGATTTTATCCAGCTATGTTTAGCAGAGTGTTTCCAGTTGCCAGAAAGGAGCTGTTTCTTGGATGTGAGGGAGGTGTAAGGGTTTCCTTAAAAACTTCTAGGAGATTTAGCCTCCCCCAGATACCAAATCCTGGTACGCAAGGCAGCTGTTGACCCACACTATTTTAAAGAGAATCTGAAGAATTCATATACAGTGATGCTGAGTGTTTACATACTGAAAAGAGATGAAATACATGAAAGCAATGGTATCCATAGCAACTAGAATTCACTTTGCTCACTTGCATGTAATATTTTGAGTCCCTGGTATGTATGGAAACAAAATCCCACATGTGAGCAAGTCAGCTGAACTGTGGCTCTGTGGTCGCAGTCTATTCATATCTACCCAAAACAAAACTGTATTAAAAGTATCACAGTGGTAGGAATGTTATATGCATTTTAATATTACACTAGTTAAATATTTATATGCTAGTTTCAACTCTTATAACTCTTCTGCAAGAGAATCTGATTTCAACTGAGTTACAGAAAATCTTTTAAAGAACACTAATTAATGTATTCAGTACCCTCTCCTCTCAAACCCTATCCTGCGAAAAGAAAGCCCTCGCCACCAACCTATCCCCGCTCCAAACAGCACTCTTCCCTGGATGGGACAGGGAGGAGGAGCCCGGGTTGTAGGCAGATTGTACTACCACATGGCTAATGAGTAGGAAAATCAGAACAGAAACTTTCAACAACAACAATTTTTCTTTCATAAGGTTAAGAATTTTTGAGCCACTTAGTATTTCAGCCTCTTCCTTCCCCTAGTGTTACTGACTTCCAAAACTTTGTACTAGGAGAGTTTCATTAATGACAAAAGTGGAAAAATAGGTCTTTTGAAGGAGTAGATTTTTGTTGTCTGTTGTTGATGAAGAAAATGAAAGAACTATGCTTTGAATAGTAGAAATTGTGTGGTCTTCTGAAAAAATACTTGCTGCTATCACTCTCATTCTAAATATAGTGTTTCCTTTTGGTCACGTTTCTTGCTTCTTGTATTTATCAGTATGTTATGCTTATGAGTGAGTAGCAGACATACATTCAGAGCTAATTTCACTTTGCTTTCCTAAGATGGCTAGACTTGGGAAGCGTTAGATGGGAATTACTTTCATACAAAGTGTCCTCTTCCTGGTGCCCTTCTGGTGGGGGAAGAGCAGGCTGCATTATAAAGTTGCTCCTACTTACTTACTTTTTTCTTTAGTCCAACCCTTATTTCTTCCCATCGTAGTAATTGAATCAGTGGAGGTCAATGAGTGCTGTATAACACTTCCTTGGATGCATTGCTGGGCTCTATTTGTAGCTTTTCACAGGCTGTTGGTTATTCGTCATTATTAATTGGTTGTATTTTGTTGCCCCTATGACTGGATTAATGTTTTGTTGGTACTGGCTGCTGAAATCACACAGCTGCACGAATCCAAGCAAAACATGGGCTAAGATAAAACCCCACTATATGGCCAAAACAAGACAGGTAACGGACTTGCTGTAACAGAATTTCAAAGCTGATTTTTGCAAATACAGCTAAAATCAAAGTTAAATAGGCATAATTATCAGTTGGGAGGTGGTGGCCTTTCTGACCTTGGCCTATAAAGATATGATCCACTGAGCTTCTTGTGTTTTGTTTTACTCTTTCTTTGATAGTTGAATGGTTCTGGTAAAAGCGAGTTGGCCTTGTTTATTGTCTTGAATAGTCAACAGCTTATTTTCTTCAATAGTCAAAAGTAATTTGTTACTTGGGAGAAGCAGCTGATTCTGGAAATGTCCTAAGTGTGAGTCATCACTTAAAGTTTTAAATAGTTGAATGTGATGCTTGTTTCCTCCCTTCCATGGCTCAAAATGGTATGAATCATTTTTTTAGCGTTTCCCAGATAATAGTCTGAGCGGAAGTGGTGTGCGTTTCTGACTCAGGTTCTTAAATGTTGGTGGAGCACTCCCAACCGCTGCTGATTTTGGTTGTATGGGAATTCCGTAGGAATTTCAGAGCAACGTATAAAAGCAAACATTTGTAACCACGGCAACATACCCACAAGGTTTCATGTGGTCAGTGACGTAAAACTGTGAAAGCCCTCTACTGACTTGACTTTTCTGCCTAAATGCTGTAAGTGGTATGAGATAGAAGTTCAGTCCTGAGAATTACTTTTCAAGTTGGCAGAAGGTCTTGTAGAACACTAAGATCTGTGTTAAATTTTTATATGGCTACCTGCTACTGTTCTTATCTGTTAAAATGAAAATGGGTTTTATGAACCCGAATGTCTTCTGTAGTTTCATACGCTCTTTGTCAAATTCAGGTCTCTGTTCTTTCTACGTAACTTGAAGCACAACTCAAAAGCAAAACATACTCCACTGAAACAGTGCTGAAAAAAAGTTAGTTAATGAATTTTGTAGGGGGAAGAAAAGGGGAAATAGAGAATGTTACATCTTATGTTAAAGAATGGTATTGGGAGGAATAATCTTGATGTGACTTGGAAAGGAGTAACTGATCTCTGTCATCCCAAACTGATCAAACATGCTGCGATGACAGCATTTATATGGCATCATTTAGAGTGGAGCTAGTGACAGAATCACTTGTTACAGGCAGCACAGCAACTCTCATTTCTAGAAATCTACCTAGCATTTGCTTCTTCAGAAGCTCAGCAGTATGGCAGTCCAGCAGAGTTTTAATGAGAAAGTGATAAACTTTATTCCAGGTTTCTTGGCTCCAGCTTGAATTTCTTAATTTTCAGTCTCAAAGCCAGCACTGTCCGATGCTGAATCTGGGCACATTGCATTGTGCTGCCATTCCTTTGAGGGGGGGTTCCAGTCTTCAGCAAAGGACCAAAATTAAGAAAAAAACAAAGTGAGGATAAAGGTTATTGTTATGTAGCCCATACAGCTAAATGCGCCTCAGTGAGAAAGCTGGCTGGCCCTACAGACCAAATGTAATGTGTTTCTAATAATCTACTGGAGAAACAGCAGTTTGTTTAAAAACAAATTAAAAAAAAGACAACAACCAAACCCAAACAAAAAACCATCCAAATCCAGGGAAGTTGGAACTTGTTCTTTTCCTATGTAACAGTGAAAGATCACACTTTTTTTTTTTATTATTATTATTACTCAGCTGGTAGGTGAGAATTGCTTCTTTTCCTTGGGATACAGGCATAGGGATTTGGTTTCAGTGCATCAGAGCAAGAAGCAGCTAAGCCTGCTCTGCCATACTTTAGAAAACTAGAAGGAGATCTGCTGATGTCGAGGATGCAGCCTCTGAGAGGTCTGTGGTGATCTTGTGCATTATAGCATCTGTCCTTAGAGCCCAGACCATGCACTGTATTTGCAAGCCCCAGGATACCTACTGAAGAGGGAAAAGCAAGCCTCTTGTATGCTGAAAATAAGACAGTGTTATACTGACAGTTTGTGATGTGAGTTAGGTTTTTTGTAATAAATGATGAGCTTGATTCTATTTTCTCTGCAGAAACAGTATTGCAGGAATAAACTTTCAAAGGGGAAATACATATAATCAGCACTTCCCATGCTCCTCTTTAGAGCATGACCATAGATCAGTAGAAAAGTAAATCAAAGGAGATGTACTAATTCTTCTCAGTGCGTCTGCAGTATGCGTGCATTCACATGCCCAGAGGGAATTCTCTTAGTTGTTTTACCAGCTGCCCTAATGCAGTTTAGTAGGATGATGTTGTAGTTAATTTAGAAGAGTGTGTGCACTATTGATATAAATACTTCCAAGGCAATGTGATAGATGATATAAAACTAAGATGAGGAAATCTGCAGTCATTCATTAGCTCCAGCCAAGCTACCTTTATCTGTTTATTTTCCTTGGGAAGATGTAATAGCATCGCTTCCTGAAGCATCAGGCTGTCCGTGCCAGCTGTGACAGTAGGCTGATCTCTTCCAATGTCTCTGAGTGGTTATTGTAATTCCACTATTGTTGCGTTCCTGTCCAGTCTCACCTCCCAGCAACTGGCTGGGTACTGCTGGGAGAGGACAGTTGACATGTGAAAGAGCAAACAGGGGCTGCTGAGACTGAGCCTTTGACTTCTGTTTTATTTCTTTCCTTCAGCTCTGGCTTCTAGAGCTGGTGTGCACAGCTAGAATTGCTGCATTCGGTAATTATTCCTGGAAAGATACTGTGGTTATTATTGTAATTGATGCCCTCTTCAGTGCCAAAAAACAGAATTGGCTGTGGACATGATCTGAGCTGGGAGGAACTATGGAGGCCAGAAGTACTGCCGCTATCAGTGGCTTTTCTGCCCTTGCTCTGGGAACAGGTGAAAATACCTGTAACCCATCTGTGGGCCTTGCTTTTTGTATTATGTAAACGTTTTTTAAAAGCTGTCATACTTGCAAAAAAACCTTAAGTGTACAACTAATAATTGTGGGTTTGTGTGGGTTTAACAAATGCTGAAGTGTTTTGCCTGCTTCTGTCTTTGACTGAGCTGATACTTTGAGATAATATCTACATTTTCCAACAGAGATCATCTACTGTCACTTACCTTCTCGCAAAAAGAAAAGTTGCTTTAAAACCAACCCATCTCCTGTCCAAAACCCTCACCACACGACCTTAAGTAGTTTGTCTGTGTCTATTTGTCTTCATGGGTGCAGAATTATATTAACTATCCGTAACAACGTATGTGTGTAGGTGTATCTTTTCATGGTCTCTCTTCCTTGAAACAGTTGTTTTGTCTTCTCGTTCATTTTACAAGACTGACAATTCCACCATCAAACTTGTATGGTTGTTATTTAGGAAAGCTGTTGAATGTAATAGCTGCCTTCTATCTTGGTCAAAAGACAGGGAGGTGGCTGATCTGCTGTTAGATGCAGCTGGTGAATCAGTAGGAGCCCCCAGCCAGAGCATGTACACTTCTTTTATAAAATACCTTAAGAATCTGAAGTCAGACAGACCAGAGGACTTCTTTTATATACTGTTGGTTAATGTGAGAGTGGATTGTTGGTTTTGGTTACAGGGTTGTACACGAGAAGAGCCCAAAAAGAAAGCTCCTGCCAGTGAGGTTAAATCTGGCCTTAATAAAAAGGGAAGCGCTGTGGGTGACATGCTAGCTAGATAATAGCAAGGGAAGGTACTGTTCCCTCAGATTTCCACATTCTTTGAAGAGAAATAGGGCTTGTGTTTGCTTTTCTGGTTTTCAGGAATGTCTGTGGTCAGTGTTTATTTTTTTCTGTTTGCTAAACTCCGTATTTTGGATATCAGAGATAATTTTTTTTGGAGGTATTGATCTATTTTGTCCTATGGTGGCTGTGAGGTGCTTCAACCTAGAGTTTCTGTAGCAGGGTATTGTTCAGATGTATAAAATGTGCAAGAAGTCTTAAACAGAAAATTGCTTAGTAGACTTAACACTTTTAAGATATTTTACTGCTCTTTGATCAGATTATATTTTTTAAGTATTTTAAAAGGTTGTAATTTGATTAAATATGCAAATTAAGTTTGCATCTCAATCACAAACACATTTTGCATTACTAATTTTCCTTATGCTGCTCCAATAGAGAAAAGTTTGAATGCTGGATTATTTTCCTTCCTTGTCATATTTGTGTCTCAATTTTTGTTGAGTTGACTGTTCAGTTACTGGATTTTATTAATTATGAAGTCTTAATTCAAAGAAAATACATGACTACATAAAATAGTTGTGTAGATTAATAGAGTCTATCTACTTGCATGAGAAAAAGAAGTGAGAACTGCCCGGGGTATCCAGGAGGTGCAAGCAAAGCTATTTTGCTTGTCTTTTGAAGCAGAAATGTGGAGCCCAGAGATTAAAACTACTCTTTTTTTTCCTGCATCCCAGCTGTGAGTATGCTCTGGAATAAACAGCGCAAAATTGGGAAGAAAGGTAGTAATTTCTTGTTGCCTTAGACTGTCTTCTTTCCCGACTCCACCTCATTCCCTCAGGAGTAGGGAGGAAACAGCAGAGGAGCTCAGATGAGTGACTCACAAGTCTTCTAGAATTACTGTAGCTCATATTCATGGTGATGCTGAACATTCATCTCTGTCTATATGTGGGCAACACTTTAGAAAATGTTCTAGCTAAATTATATAAAAATCTGCTTATACTGGGACATGTCTGTGTACTTAACAGCTGTAGCTATTGTAAGCAAGCTTTGTCTTCTGAAAAAAAAGTATATATTAGGTCTTCGTCTCGCAGAGCTGATACAGGTTGTTTAAAAAATGGTTTATAAGACTTGGTGCTAAATTTTTTTTTATTTTTACTGGAACCTGACAGAACAATTTCCTTTCTTTCTTAGACCTTTAATTATGCAAAATATTAAATGAAACCAATTGGATTAATCTCAGCCCAAAAAGACTTGGTAAGTGCTGGTTGGCATCTTTATTTGAGTAGGTTTGTTGCTACTGAATGTGCTTTGGTGAGGTTTTTGGTGTTAGCGGTGCTGCTGTAGCCTTCTGCTCATCAGTTCCTAGAGAAAAGGGTAGATCTGTAGAAGAGGTTGCTATTTTTAGCTGATTCAGAGTTGATGTTTTCTCTGCCTGGTGTAGACATGGCTGCTGTCATCCATGTTTTAACCTGCAGGTTGCATTCTTGTAATATTTTTTTTTTATATGCACCTGCAAAAGACTCTTGGAACTTGATTTATTTAAAGCAAGTGTAGTGTGAAAATTACAACACTTTTTTATTATTATTTGCAAGAAACTATCACATCAACACAAAAGCTTTGGCAAAAATGCATATCCTCACTATTTTCCACTTGAAAATTCTTTTTATTCTCTCTCCATTGCAATCCTTAAAATTTTAGAGTTAAGCATGACAATCTTGATTTGCTAACAATTAGATATTGTGGAGGCTATCAGATAGATCATCCCTCCAGCCCCTGTAGAGATGCGCTCTTTTTTCTTTAAGTTAGGCCATTTTCAACTCCTCTTTACTACTACTCATTTATTAAGCTTTCTTATTGGAAATATGTGATATTTGGAGAAGATGGATGCTGATGACCTGCTGTCTGCAGTTACTTTAAGTTTTATTAACATAAACTAGAAAGGTTTTTTGAGAGATGCAATGTTCTTTCTTCATACCTTTGCAAAGATCTGTTATGATTCCTAAATTAGTTTGGGGAAAGGAGAGTAAGGTTAATCCTCTTGAATTTATTCTGCTTTCATTCTGTTACTATTACCTCTTCTCCTGAACTGAAGTTATTAGTCTAGGTAATCTGCTGAAAAAGAGATCCGTTTGGTTTCTTTCAGTAGAATTGTGAACTTTGGCTTTCGGCTTTCAGGATAGCTGTTAGGTAGCATTGGAAACTCGTATTTTGCACACTAGAGGATACGTTGGATGAAGTTGAAGTTGGAAGTTCAAACTTTTTGAAGTTGAAAGAAGAGATGACTAGAGATGGTATCTGCATTGGGGTGAGGACAGTACTTTCAGCTGGAAGGAATGGGAGAGGGGAAGATTGTTCTTCTAAGTAACCTCCAAGTGCTAGTTCGTTGTAAGCAGAGTTAAATCTTTCTAGACTGGCTTGTCCTTTCGTTATGAAAATAACTGCACACACACATTCCTAGCGTGAGCAGGGTTTTTTGTCTGCTTAATTACATGGTTTAGTTTGCTATCAAGATCAATATAATATTGACTCAGCTGTGTTGGTTCTCTTTCTAATGCAAACTGTGACACATTGGGTTTTAACTCTTTGACCATAGGAAAGTCACCATTCAAAAATATATAAAGTTATGCAAGATGTGAACTTGTTTTTAGCACTAGCTTATATTAATTTTATTTTAAATATGTAAGATTTCTAGAATAATTATCAGAGTAGATTCAAATACTCTTAGCTTCTGAATTTTCACTGTGTGTGAAGTCCTACATTTTTTTAAGGTAATTGTTTGGAGCATTAATTGCAAAGGTAAAAAATCGACCACTTTCAGATAATTTGAACTAAATTGGGCATTATCTTTATGTAGCAACATGTCCAGTTGGTAATTCCAAAGAAAGCATATGGAACCAACCCTTAGCATTTGCTTACTATACAAGTGTACTGACTCTTGAAAAGAGTTCATTTACACTAAACATACGGGCTTAGCTAGAAAACGCTTACTTAACAAGTATGTCTGTGTGTCTAGTTTGAAACCCAAGTATGCATTTTGTCAGTGAACTTTGCATGTAGACTTCAAATCTGATTCGTTTCATTTTGTTTTTTAAATGAATGTTTAATTACTCAAGTAAGTGACAATGTCTATTCCGTAGGTCGCTTTTTCACAAAGAGAAAGCAGAATATTTTCTAGGTTGTGGTTGCTGTGTTCCTTAGCAGACAGTAAGGGTGTTGCAGCAGATGAGCTTTGAGGATATCCATGTTTTTATTTAAACTGGTTTTGCAGTGGCCACGAAGAACATGAATTGTCATGTGTATTCGTGTGAATGTGTTGTTTCTTTTTAATAATGGTTGAAATGCTCGAACAAAGCAGTGTATTGTGCAAAGCACTGCTTTTCCATAATTAAGACCAAAAGTATGAAATTCCAAAACAACTGGACTATATAATGAACAGAATATATTTGTAAAGCTGCTTGTTAGTCACATGCTGTAAATGAGAACACTTGGGAAATTTGAATCTGAAATGTAATGTTGAGTCAGAAACTTGCTGTGTTCTGCCAGGCCAGCAGCCCTGCGCTCAGGGAGCCCTAGGCTAAGGTGCTCTTGCGCACTTACAAAACCCTTCACCTGCATGAAGTGTCAGCAGGTGGCTGTTAAGCAATTCATTACGTTGCAGTGAAGCTATCATAGACATTATCTCAGAAGAGTGGTGATGTGAGCTTTTCTTGCCTGTGGCCCCCAAAGGTGGGAATTCAGTATGTCTAGTAATATCCAAACCATTTAATACACCACTTAAACTCATCTTTCTCCCGGCCCGGATTCATACGTGAAACCTGAGTGCGAATGCTTTGCTGAAGAG
Organism: Aegotheles bennettii; assembly: GCA_013398125.1. NCBI lineage: Eukaryota > Metazoa > Chordata > Aves > Caprimulgiformes > Aegothelidae > Aegotheles > Aegotheles bennettii. The sequence continues at coordinate 39,624 of VZRW01006973.1, forward strand.
CTAGAAACTTGTTCACCACTGACGAATCCTGATCTTACCAGCCACTGAAGGACAGGAGAAGTGCCTTCATACTGCACAGCAGGAACAAAAACCCTCCCTCTGTTCCTGTAGCGCTGGAGCTTATCCAGCAACTTTGACAGAAGCCATTTACATAATACACCCACAAGCCAGTACCATTTAAGCAGATTTAAGCTGAAATATTTATTCAGCAAGTTGTAGGGCTTTATATTATACTTTTCTTATTATGCTATATAATTATATTAATGTTATTATAATATTAATATTATTATGTTTAAATGAGAATGCATTTTTTTTTCAAGCTGTGTCTTTGTCTATACTAGTTGCAAAAAAACATGGATTTGGTTGTTAATAGCTGGCTTTCTAATAGTCAACCGGTTACTTTAAGAGAGATTTTATTTTCATTTAATTTTCATTGTATTTATGTGGGGGCTTTCTTGTCTTGAAGGACTGTTTTGCTGCTCTGGCCAGTGGCATATGAAAGCAGTTAAAATGCTGGAATTATTTACAGGCTAAATTGTTGTTAGTCAGCAGAGCCAGCACACCAGATTTCTTTGTGGCTTTTAGTGGAAAATATTAAGCAGTCGCTCTTTCTTCAGTTATAGGATTTTTACGTTTTCTGCTGCGTTAGTCACTGAACTGGCACAGACGTAACTGCAAGGACAGCCCCCCCTCAGAGAAAAAAGGGCTTTCTTTCTGTGCCAGAGGAAGTTGCAGTGGGAGCAGTGGCTGGGCTGTCAGTGCCATGTGAGCATTACGGGGCAGCTCATCCCGGGCTGCAGTCCTGCTCGCCAGGCTGCTGCTCACTGGGAATGCTGCCGTAGCGGGGGCTCGTGCTGTGCTCCTACCGGCTTTTAGTGACCGGCTCGTCTTTTTGAGCTTTGCAAGGCTCCCTGCCCGTTGTGTAACTTGGTTTGACAAGGAAAACCGATAAGCAGAAGCTGTAACCGAAGAGGAGACTCAGGCTGGCACAGTGACAGATGTTCGGATAAAGAAGTTGGCTCAGAGAAGATGTGCAGAGTCTGATTTATTTTTTTTTTTTTTTGCCTTTCTTGCCTCTTCCCCTCAATCTGAATGAAGACTATCATGGGAACTGCTTTCACATGGTGATCAAAAGAAGCACTTGAGTGATGAACTGCTTCTGCAGAAGAAGTCTAAGGCAGTAATTTGAGCTTTTGTGTGCGGTAGCTCGCTTGTCGCGCTGAAGCATTCTTCCTCAGCGGCATTTCTGCCCAACGCGTTCCTTGATGGAGAAGCCACTGCCTGGTGAAGGAGAAATGAGCACTCTGCAGTGCTTGTGCCCCTGACGGAGTAACGCCGACTGCGTCGCTGGCATCTGGGGAGGCTGGATTCAGCCGGCAATATTAGTCAAGGAGTTCATTGTCCCCGCGGTCTGACTCATCGCATGTAAATGTGCTGCAGCCGTGCTGCACGTTGCAGATATCTCTCTTTCATGGGAAAGAATTATTTTCCTCTAAGCGAATCCTGAAAGCCTATTGGGAGCGAGATGTGTTTTTCTGGTGGAACCGTTTCTGACATTGAGAAAGGAAGCTGTGGAATGACAGGATGATCGGAGGGCGCGTTTATTTTCAGTCACCAGAAAGCCTGCGATGGTTGATTTAGAGCTGACCTTGCAGGAGCGGGTATAGCTGCGGCCGTCGCTCTCGGGGCAATTGTTCCTTGTGCGGTCCTCAGTAGGACAGTGTCATCTCTTCTGCAACAATGATTTCACTGTGAGGGTAGGAGGGCGACGTGGAAGTTGTGGCATTAACAAAGACAAATTTGCTTGTGAAAGGACAGCTGTGTGCAACAGAGAGGGCTGTCTGGGTGGAACTGGATCTTGGGATATTTTTATCAGCTGTTCCCTGGTTCCTTTATTGTGGTTTCAATGCATAGGGAAATTTTATTTTTAAAAGAACAACTTTTTTCCAGTCTTGAACGTTTCACGGTGTTTAAATCTGAAAAATGAAGTGTAAGGGGGGGTTGGAATGTCCTTTTTTGAAAGCTAATGCACCAGCGGTAGCACTCGCAGGATTGTGAGTGTGTGTGGAGCAGGTGGAAGTGTTTCCTCTATGGTCCCCCTGGCGATACCTGCGGTCCGGTTCCAAAAATACCGTTGCTGGGATTTTTTTGTTTGCTTTTGCTTTCTCAAACGGATCGAATGAGTCGAGTCTGTATTGTTGTTTTGGAGGAGGTGGAAGATGATTGTCCCACATTTATTTCCAAATTGCCTCAGGAAAATGTATCTTTACATCCATCACCCCCAGGAAACGTGCTGGTAAGGCATGCTGTTTGCTGGCATATTTCCTGCTTACAATACTATCGCAAATACCAAGAGTAATTTTCCTAAGATTAACATGAATATGCGTAGTGTTTAAACAAGACAAGGTGGTAAAAACTGCCTGTAATAAAGAGGGAAAAAGCTGAAACTTAGTTGTAGAATTGATATTTGCAAGGACTCATTTATTTTAATGAAACTTCATTTATGGTGCATCAATAACAGATCTCAACTCTTGTAAAATAGCAGAGGATTTTTAGAGGGCTTGGTAAGCTGTATTTAAAGTAAATGGCTTTTCCCCACTCCACTCCTCATACTTCAATGGTACATTTATGCAGTACCACTTTAGAAACTGATGTAATCATTGTATTGCAATAATATGCTGTGTTTATTTTGAGACCTGATAGAGTATATAGTGTACATGAAGCAAGAGCAGTTCTAGGCTGAAATAAAAAATAGCGTTAAGCCATAACCTTGATGTAAGTGTTAGACTCGAGTTACTCCTTTCTGGAAATGATCAACACTGGTGACTGTGCTTTTATTGCTTTATATTATTTTATTTTGTCAAGTGACTGCCTTAAATCTTGCTAGCATTCCTCAGCAGCTTTCCTTACTTACTGAGAAATCCTGCTATATTTAGTAATAGATGTGTGTGAGTGTGAATTTGTTACCATACTTATCTGATGCGCTTTACTTTCCCACTCTAAACAGGTGAAAATCTTCTAGTAACTGTAGTCATTTGCTAATGCAAAAGGGGTTTGTTTGTTTGTTTATATTGTATAGAATTTGCAGCAGGTAACAACAGCCCTAATTTTATTATGAGACATTCTCTTTTCAGCTGTTACAAGTTAGTCTCCTGGGCCCTTTCTTTTATTTTTATCTTTTTTTATTACTTTTTTTTTAATATTTCACTGACTTTACAGTATGTTCATGTGTTCTAAAACAACCTCAAACTTGGAATTGCTTCAATTCTAAATACTGTTGCTGGTTTCTTTATTTCACTGCCTGGGGTGTTTTATTTTGTCATCATCTTGCATTTGTGTTATGTATCAAAAAACATGAGTGTCACTAAAAACTAAAGTGGAGTTATATGTGTTTTTTCTTCATTTCAGCCACCATTGGTTCAAGCTATATTTAATGGAGATCCTGATGAAGTTCGGGCACTGATATTTAAAAAAGAAGATGTTAATTTTCAGGTAAAAACAAATATCATTAGCTTTGAATACATTTTAACTTTGTTTTGATCCAGCTTTCTGCTGTGCTAATAACTTTAAAACTTTGCTAATTTGTGAGCTGTAGATTTTATTGCTTTTATGTAATAGGCAAAGTAAAGCCTATACATGCAGCTAATATACTGAGAAGGAGGAGTGTAGCTTTGTAGATTTCTGTTGATAGTAAAGACCTAATTCTATATTCCTTTCAAATGTTAGTTCTGCAGTGCTTGGGTAACTGAGAAATTTCTTTGTTACATCAGATTTTTTAGAAAGTTAGACTGGTTAAGTGTGATGCTATGTAGACTTGATTCTTTTTAAATTAAATACAGCATATAGTATACATTAGACAATTATAAGAAAATAGTCTGAGGTTTCAGTAGGTAGGTTTAATAATGGATTTTTAAAAGGGAAGCCTAATGGTTGTATTAATAAGTAAAAATGGGAAATTGTGTTTATATGTGCTATTTGCAGTGCTGCAAACCCGAACACTGCAGACTTAAAAATTGTACTGAATTGAAAATGAACCTGTTCCATTGGGTGAATTTCAAGATTGGAACAGTGTGGTTACTGTATTTGCTTTCTGTTAAAATTCTAATATGTATACTTAACACAATATGAGATAATATGGCATAAAATCTTTACATTGATTAGAAATTGTTTTGATTATTAAAGCAGACTGATGTAAACATCTAGGGCTTAACACTGTGGAAATGTATGTAACTATTTCTCCTTCAAGTGCATCAGAACAGGAGTGATGATAAAAAGCAGAGGCTAACATCCAGATGCTACATAGTGGCCAGTGTAAGATCATGACAATTATTTACACTTTTTTTTTTTAAGATGTAAACCAAAAGCAAATATTTAGTTTGGTATGTGTATTTTGACATGTAAAAGCATTCTGTGGTATTTATGTCTGATCAATGCCAGCTGAAGTGTAAGGGAAGCCCTCCTGTTGTCTTTAAGCCCTTGAGTAGGATCCTATATAAGTAAACTTGCTGTAAAATCTAAACTTTGGTTTAGGGTTTTTTTTAGATCATAATACACTTTGGTTTAGACTTTTTTCCTCTCCTTTTTCAGTAGTTTTGCATGTTCTTAAGCAAGATTGTATGATGGATTATATAACATCAAGAGACTTAATCTTCTGTTTAGTTATGAGAGCATTAGCTGTGTATCCTTCCAGTCTCTTCATGTGTACATGCTAGTCACATTGCCATTTTTATTTTTAAAGTTGATTAGTCTGTATTGTTTCATTTATATTCCTCCATGTGTAAATCAGGTTGAATGTTCATAGCTATAGTGCCTGTAAACAAAGTTAAGTTAGTATCTTTCTGCTTTTTCGATTATCTATTACAAAAGCCTCTGCTGGATTTGAGCATGTGTGTGGTAGTGGTTTGGTTTGGTTTTTTGTTTTGTCTCGAGTTTTGTCAAACATTTGCTCATAAATACAAAGTCAGCAGATGTGCTAAAATAGGAGAGCATGTAATTTTTTGATGTCTTTGAAGACGGTTACTTTAGACTGCCAGGTAGTCACAGTGAGGAAAAATATTGTAGGTAGAATATTAAAAACCTGGAGATTATTACATTTTACATCTTCAATTTTTTTTTATTCCTTTCTGTGAATGCATCTCCCTTCAGCAGAATGTGTGTGCATCTTAGGCTAGTACCACCCAAGGTGTATTTAGAATCCATCCAGAATAAATATGCTAGTTCTTCACAGCCACCTTCAGCATAGGCAGATGCTTGTCACACATGATCACTCCTTCCTACCATGGCAGTCACATATATCCTTTTAAACACTGTTCAGTGGGACTAAATGAGCATATAAATTCTCCCATAGTTTGGTAGAAATGGAATAAACAGCCCAGTGGATTTTTCTGTGTCTGTCCGTGTATGTTTTGTTCTTTTCCTTGGGTTTTTCATTTGCTGTATGGACTTGGTCGGAGATAATATATTCCTACATAGTCTAGTTCCACAGTTGGAAGGGGACCTTCATTATGTGTTATAAATTGGTGTGGAGAGCAGGAAGGGAAAAGTGAATAAAATGCGGTGGTTATGTGTATTTTGCAGTACAGAGAAGGATCACGATAAACTGTTTTGACTGTTGTGGATTGTATTAGGCCAGTGTACATGCTGGATTTTTTTTTCCACTTCACTGTCCAAGTGCTTCAGTACAGTTGTTTGAATTCCAGAGTCATTCCCTCCAATGCTTCTGCAGAGAGTATTTTCTCCCTCTCAAGAGCAACTAACTATCTTGCAGTTTGTATTCTAATAGTTGGGATTCCTTCCTCCCTTCCCCTGAGCATGCGATGGATGCTGTAACTGGAGACCTAGCAGGGTTCTGGAAATTAATTTTGCACAGAAGTGAACTGAAGATAGAGCTGTTGTAGGTCTTTGTTGTGATAGTGACATTCACTTAAGAAAGTTGTTAATGTCTTGATGAAATGTGAGTGATTTTTTTGCTTCTATTGTCATCCAATTTAATTTACCTTTTGACTTTTTGGGTGTGTTATCTTTAATATATATAGTAATTGGCTTAATACTCTTCAAAAGTAAAAGTGAGTTGAGTCTGTGTGTTTGGCTTCCCAAAGTTAGGCTGTGATAACTGTTTGATATTATGGTAATATCTAAGGATTGCACTCAAGCAATTGTTCCTAAAGATGGTGTCTTCTACCATAGTGTTATTTAGAATGATTCTGAGATAGGTGGCCTTTCATAACATGAGTTGCCGTCTGTGACTCTAAGATGATGTACTGATAGCAAATGGGCTTTTTCAGGAGAAGATTGTTCTCTGTTCATGCTACACCATCCTTCTCAAGTCCCAGGCTGTCTATTTAGAAAGTATGTATTGTATTCTGCTCTGCAGTTTTAATGTTTTGTGAGGAAAGAGCAAAGTGAGTGTGTCCCTAGCTGCTTAAACTGGTTCAGAAAGGTTTACCTGGTCTGCAAGTTGGGGGTGTGCAGCATTTTATAGACAAAACTGATTTATAGGAACTTTGATCCTCGTTTGGAAGATGAACTCTCTCAAGGCTCCAATTAATGGAAAAAACAGAGGGGAAGGGGTTGCTTCTCCCTTCCATTCCCCAAGAAAGCTTGAGAAACTGCAGCTGCTTGTTTCACAAATCAGACTTATATCACACACATCACATGTGTCAAGCCTGATACAATTTCTGTTATATGCATGGCTCTTGCTATGCTCTGTATGTGTGTGTATATATATTGAAAAAACTTAATATTTCTTGGTACCATCCTGAGCTTTTGAGACTTGTCAGTAAGAAAAATCTTGTGTGATAACTGAGACATTTAATATCTCTTTATTTATTAATGGGGATCCTCAACATTTCTTGCTCTTGCTGATTAGGTTGGTGTGCCTGGTTTGAATTTTATGTACTTTTCAGCAGTTAGTTTTAGCTAACTAAATTATTTCAGTATTGCTTTTAATAAATTGGGATTTGCTTGGGTTTTTTTAGATTTGTAGGCCTATTTGTGTTGCAAACTGTGCCATTTTTGTTTGTAACCAAAACTTCTATGATTTATGTTCACTTTGAAAGATCATGAAAATTGAATATTTAATCTCAACTACTTGTTAAGAACATAATTTTGTGGAGGGAATGCCAGCTCAGTGTCACAAATGATTTAAAGGCTGCAGACCTGACTATCGAAATGATTGTTAAAAATCAGAACCATTTCTCCTCCTCCTAGACCTATTAGGGTAGTATTTCTTGCCATGAAAAGTGATACTTCAGGTAACCCAATCTGCAGCTCTTATAACCCGGTTGCACTTGATCTTAGCGGAGAGGATAAACATCTGATCCTCTCTGGAACCGGTGTCAGTGTGCCCCTGCTCTTCTCATGCTAAAGCCAAACAAATCTCTTTTTGGAGGAATCCCCAGTTCACACAGATCTCTCCCAATGTTCAAAAGTGCTCACTGCTCCTATTTAAAATAGTGATATTGACATATGTGATAAGTGACTTGAAGATTAAACACCTGTATTTTACTGCTCATTGTGCTTTGTGAGATTAAAATAGATTTAAACTACAAAATGTATTTGGTGGTTTCTTTTTTTCCCCAACACAAAATGTAAAATGGGAAAATTAAATTCCACATACTGTACTGAGGATTGCAGCAATCAAGGTTATCTGTATACTTTCTGTTCTGCACTGTTGGCCATCCAGCAGAGCTCTTAATTTAAGGGCTCTTTTCTATAGTAAGTTAACCAAAAAATAAAAGCTCACCTGTGCTACTGTTTTGGGAAGAAAGGAAAACAAAAGAAAACAAAACCATAGAACCAAACAGTCTTGTCTGCCTTCCCTACCCTCCACCTGTATTAGATAGCAATGAAGTGTTGCCCATAAATCGCAAGCTTTGTTCCTGTGACTGGCAAGGGATATGATCCGGTACCGCCAGTGTACAAATAGGAGGGCTAAATGTTTGTAGCGGACTTCCTTATTTTGAGCAATAGTGTTGCTGTGTGGACAACTGTTGGAGTAGGGCTCCCTTTCCAGTCCTGCCACATGTGGGTTTGCATTAACTTCTTGTTTGTGTTATTTGTGTAGTAGGAGAACATTGCTGGGTGTCATTCTAGAGTAGAATATGATGTCTTATTTGATTACCTGGTAATTTTTAAATTTATTTTGCTGTGCATGTCATTGCAAAGACTGAAAGAGGAGAAAAATTGTTAGTCTAGTGACAAGTCTAGAACTTCCCATACAGCATTGGGTCTGGGCACCAGGAGAAATAGATTATCGGTGGTTTCAAATATCCTAGTAATTTAGGAATCAATAATTAAAATTAAAGCACAGTTTAAAAACCAAGAAGTATTTTTTGTGATGCTGTTATTGGTCAGCAAAATTCTAAAAGAGGTTGAACAGAAAAATAAATAATGAAAGTATGGTCCTCCTGGCATTCATCTTTATACTTAACCTTGTGGGATGACCTGTGGGGTAACCGTTTTTTTTTCTTCAGACTTGAGAGTGTAGAACAGAAGAGTCTGAATTACTTAGCTGAAATAGAAAACATTCTACAAAATTTAGTAGAGTTCAGCATTCTGGTCATAGAAATTCTGTACTTACTTTGTACATTAGAAGAATCTTTTATGTATGTTATTATGTGGGAAACTGTAATTACTGTCTATTTCAGCAATTACATTGAAATACCTCTGTGTAAAGAAACTTTTGTAAGTAAATATTGCCTTTCTTAAAAACAAATAAACAAAAGACCATAAGGTGTAATGAGGCAGAAGTAATATTTAGGAATTTTTTTACTTTTATGTTGCATTTTGATAAAAAATGTGCATGCATACAACTACAAATATAAGTTCACTTTAGTCTGATGTATCTGTGCCTCTACAAACCTTTCGCATTAATTGCTATGCATAAATTGCTGGAATTTTTCCTCTTGTTCTCTGTGCCTTTTGTAACTTAAGAGTCACATTAGTGTAAGAATTTGCTGGCTGGGACAACTGGAAGAGGTTGCTCAAAGCAGGTTAATGTGTGATGCTTTTCAAGTAGTGGTGGTTCATCTGCAATACCATGTTTCTGTGCTTTTGAGGGGAGTTCAGGGAGCCTGTTTTTAGCACGGAGTGGAAATAGTTTTGAAAACAGCAGGGAAAACTCTAGCAGTTTTGCACAGAGATTTGCATGGACCAGATAAAAGCAATGGGAAGGCAGGCGTGTCCACATCATACTCCTTTCCACTTCAAGAATACTGTGACTTTTGATCAGAAAAGTGTTGTGATGTTTTGTAATGGTTTGTGATCTGCTCCACCTGGAGTATGCTTGCAGGGAAATAATTTTCCAGGTCAATTCAGCTATAACACCTCTTGTTACCGGATAAAGCTTCTGGCAATCAGAGCAAAGCCACCGTGTGGCTTTTGTGTCTAAACTGGTGAGGATAAATAGTAGTTAAAAGCTAGCTTAGCGCAGGAAGAGCTATGCAGGAGTTGTGCACAATTTTTAACTCTTTGAGATGTGTTTTTGAAGAGGTGAGAGATTACGGGTTTGCTGACTAGTCTATGTGTCTCAGGCATGCATTCGACCCAGTGTTGGCAGCTACTTTGTCAGGTTCCTGCAGGCAATGCAGACTGTTTGCATGAAGGACTTCTTTATTGGCAGCTGGAGTTGGCAACAAAAACTTGCACTGATGTGTTTGGTACTGTGAGCAGCATTTTATTGTATTCCCTGGCAGGACAGACTGTGCAGGCAGCACTCTTCTGGTTTACTGATTTGAATGTGAGAAAGGAAATAAAAAAGCATTCAGAAAATAGTAAAATATTCTGAAGAGCACAATTTCCTTACTTTTAAGTTCCTATGTTAATAGGGTATGAACTTTTCCTTTCTTAGTTGTGGTCATTGCTAGAGTGTTTCAGTCTGGTATATGTTTTTCTTTTTCAATACTGTCCATCACTTTTGTTTTTTTAACTGAATCTTTTGGTAATTTCCAATTGCAGATGAGCATTTAATAAAGATCGTATTACTGTAACTTGAGCTATCTAGACTGACAATGTGAATGTATAGTTGTAATACCATCTTGGAGGAGCTCACAATTTAGACCTGTTAAAAACAATCTTAAATTTAAGACCTTCTCTCAAAAAATGTTGTAATGTCTTGAGTCTCTAATTGTAGCAAAGAAGTATTTAGTGAAAGACAGTGACGATGTACACAGATATATTTGCATGTTTTTCCCTATTGAGAAGACTTTTATTCTCAGATTTCGAATGAGGACCAATTTTAGTTTCCTATCTTTTATAATGTGCCTAGCTATAGCTAGTGTGATTCTTAAGATTTATAACTTCAGGTTTTCTTTATTGGATCCAGAGGGAAAATTGTTTTACAACTGCTTGCTAATTTTCCAGATGATTTATCTATTGAAAATTCTGTTCAGCTTTGGAGTTAGTTGGGTTTTTTTCCCCTACAAGAAAGGTTTCTACTTGGTTGAACATTATTTGTAATCTGTTTTTATTTCCTGTTTAGAGTGTAGCCAATTTGGGGAACAAAATTACAGGGTTTCATGAGTTTGGAAGACTTTTCAATATGATGAGAACAGAAGGATGAGTTATAACTTTCAGTTTGGTACTAGTTACTTTAATTCCATTTCATCCTTTGGATTATTAAGCTGACTCACTGAGTTTTCCTGCAAATAAGAATGGTTTATTGAAAAGACACATACATACGTGTGTGTGTGTGCCTATATATAGATATATATGCATGCAAGTTGTATGTTAAATGTGTGTATATATATTTAAAAAAAATATGGTAGCTTGTCTAATGCTAATGACAGTAAGCATATAATGAGTTGACAGTGAGAACAGTCCTTTGAAATCGCCACAGGAGGTCAGAGAGGAAATAACATATTCCTGTATAAACAATTACTAATAATGAGAATCCCTCCAGCAGCAAAGCACTGCTGAGAAACGTAGACCTTGACTCCGTGCAGCAGCTCCCACTGGGCAGCCTCTGCCTGAACCCAGCGTCAGGTGCTGGAGCAGAGAGATGAGGAAATCTTGTATTGGGCAAATGGAGGGCAGTGAGACCTTGCAGACAGCAGGTGAATTCAGGATGGGCATAAATCACAAAACAAGCTGGGTGTGCCTTCAGATGATTCCACTGCTGCTTATTGAAGTATTTTGTTAATCATTTAAATAACAGTAATTATACCTATCTCTTACTCGGAACAGATCTTTAATAAGAATTAAGAGAGCTTTTGTAGTTAGATAGAGGCATTTTAAATAGGTAATGGCTTTATTTAATTTGGTATGTTTTCATTTTGCACGAAGTATATGTAAATACATTTTTTGTATGTATGGGAAAGAATAAAATAGTATATGATCTTGGGGACTAATGGTAGCACTCATCTCTATCCTGTTTACCCATGGACTTGTAACAAAATACAGCTATAGAACAAGAGCAAGATGTTTCTCCGTAAACTTGTTTGGACTTTTGTCCAGTGTGCATGTCAATGTACTGTATCGCTTTCTGCTTCTAGATAGTGGCTGTGCTAAACTTCCTTAATGTTTCCACCACAAACAGGAACCTCGGTTTCCTGTGTGACCGTCCTGATGAAATTATGAGACTCTCCTGCTCTATAAAACGTTCACTTAATTGAAATTTATTTACATCTGAAAAAGTGAGGAAAATTCTGTGGAGATCCTATTTTTTGGGAGGGTGTTTGTGGTCCTGTGCAGACAGGAACAGGTTCTGCCTGCTCAGAACTTAGAGCCATGTATGCATTTTAATGTGGTGCTGAAGTACCTTGCGTGTAAAAAGGTTTAGGCGTTGGTTTTTAGAAGGACATCATGTGAATAGCAGAGGCAAATGTGGGTGGTGTTTTATTAACAAGATATGAAGTTAGCTTCTCAAGCATCTTGCCACCAGACACACTTAAGTTTTAATGAGGTGCTCTAAGGGAGTAGATAGAGTTTGGGACCATCGTATGGCAATGTCCAGGGGTTATTTTGGTAAAGAATTAAGTCAGTTCTTGAAAATGTGAATATTCATCTTATATATCTGAAGAGATAAGAAGAAACTTTGCTGCAGGGAACGTAGGGAAGCTTTTCCTATAGGAAAGCTTCTTCCACTTCTAAAGTGGTCTGGTTTGAGGCTGTTTGATCCATGGATCTGAAGCCTGACTGATCGCAGAAATGGAGAACTTTGGAGACCTAATTCTTCCGAGTGTTGTGAAAATGTGCTGCAAGTTGTGTGTTGTAAAGAGTATCAGTCAGCTACTCAAGGATTGAAGTTTGTAATATAACAGTTATTTACTGTTACTGGAGCTTAAAGTAGTGGATTTCCTTTCATTAGTGTGGAATGTTTTTCAGGCATGTCATCTGTAATGAATAATCAGATCTCTTACTTCCTTTTTAGTGGGTTAGGGAGTGAATCGTGTTTTTCAGTCTCCATGTAAAGTGTGTCCAAATGGTGTTGAGCTTCTCTTCTGGTGTAGAAACAGATTCAGAATGTTTTAAAATCAAATCTGTATAATTAGACATTTTTCTTCAGAATTGAAACTCTTAATGGGAGAACCTTGCCAGCTGGATTTAGCCTGTGCAAATCCAGTTATCACTCTTACTGGAGTGATACAAAGAAACCTTCAGCAGAGTTGGGGGATGATCTGCCTAACATCAGCAAATTGCTGCTCACTACAGTGGATCCTGTGGCTGGTAGCTCTCAAAAAGTTGCCATTGCAAAGGTTCGGACTCTGTGGAAGGAAGGACATGATCACATAGCATGGTGCTGCCTTGTACAGGCAGTGAGAGATATTCCTTAGAGAATTAGCATTAATTAATATTGGTGTGGTGTGCTACTTAGGCTAATACAGCCACCTTCTCATCAAGTCTTGTAAGCTCGCCTGGCACTATGCTAATATGGTTATACTGTTCGCTAAACTGGGCAAACAGGCCTGGATGTCTGCGTGGCGGTGCTTTTACTGTATTCATTGCACACTGAATTTGTTCTACAGTAATTGGGGATTTGACAGACAAGTTTTGTTTTGGTCATTGTTATTACTTTAACATTTAAAAAAATGGCATTGATATAGAGAACCATGAATAATTAGATCAAATTTAAATGTGTTTCAGGAATTCTGTGTTTGAGTCTCCAGTATGATTCTTAGTGATAATGGTTTTGTAGATCATGACTGATATGCCATGTTGCTTTTAGTGATTATTACTTAAGATTGTAACCTTCAAAGAGTAATGGAAGTTCTGCATTTTCTTCTGCTTTTACAAAACAAGCTAGAGGCAAGGTCTTGAATAGTTAGAGCTTACTGGGGTTACATCTGGCAGTTGCTGTGCCTGTCACGAAAAGGTTTGGTATTTGAGAACAGAACATCCCACTGAAAGAGCAGAGAGAAGAAAAAAGTTCAGTAAACATAATGTGCATTAACTCCAGCATTGACACAGTTCTTGAAGAATACATTGCTGCTATAATAGCAAGATAGGATTTGAATTTACTGATCATTTGCAGTAAGTTTCTGGGTGAAAACTCTTCATGCATATGCAACACACCTTTGAACAAGACAATTTTCTCCACTTTGTGAGTAGTTAAAGCTATCTTATGTACCTACTGTGGAATATCTAATGCACTTACAGTAAAAACCATCATTTCTTTCATAGTATTTGGCCCATGTACAAAGGCTCTACACAAGGTAGATACATCTTAAAGTTCCTTAATTCTACTCTGATAAAGAATGAATGTATATCAGAAACTGGGAAAAGAAAATGTTTCTCGTTTGTTTGCTGCATATTGTAGGGAGGGCTATCCCATACATGCCCAAGGCTTTTGTAGACTGTTGGTAGGGGACTGTGAGGCCTAGAAAGGCTCATACTGATGTCAGGTCTGAGAGCAAATGAACTTGGAAGTTCCTTTTACAATGAGGGATCTCTGAGTCCGTGCTTAAGAATATGCCCCAAATCAGATACAATGTCTGTCTGGAATGTGAATTTTGACAGGTATTTTCTCAGGCCTGTGATATTAGCCTGTACCTTTCAATCTCCAAAACCAGTGGAATTCTGTTCTCTTTTCAGTCTTTAATAAAGTCCTACTTTAATCTCATCCTTCCTGAATATTAATTTTATTTCAGTTTTTATTTGCATTAAATACTAGTTACATACATATGGGTATATGTAATTATGGTAACTTATAAATAAATTATGTGCTGCTGACTTCCTGTCTCCAAGGAGTGCAGATGTCTTCCTTTAGTTGCTGCTAGCTCTTCCTATAATCATAGTTATCTTCTAAGCTTATCTGCTATCCACTTAGCCTAAGGAATAGTGCAGATAAAATACTTTGATCCTAAGGTTACCAGCACTTTTAGAGGAGTTTTGATCCTCGCTAGTACAGGTTTTCTGTTGGGTTTCTTTCATGATAGACATGGGGACTTTTTGTTTTCTGTTGCAGACACCTACTGCTGAGTGGAGGGGTTTTTGACTCTCATCTTCATTCCTCAGAATTGATACTTTCTGCAAGACTTGCCTAACAATTTGTCTTTCTATTAGCATAGATGGTGTTGTATGCTAGTTTGAGTCAGGTGTTCAGAATAGTGCATGGATTTCTTAACAGAAGGACTTTGCATACTACAGCTACATGACGTTACTTTATGGAGCTGTTTAACTTAACATGCACAAGGAAAACATTTTCACTTGCTCCAAGAAGTAGTGCTAACATTAAACACTCAACCTGAAAGCCAAAGCTTTTCCTGTCACCAAGACAGTGCAGTTAGTGAGACGAATACCTGATTTACACCGGACATGTATAGGTTTGTCATTCTAGCACCAGCCTTTGCAATGAAAAAAGCAAAACCCCCAGCTTTTCTGAACAAAAGTGTCATTGGCCCGAACATAATGTGATGGATTTAAACTGGGATGGAGATGTGCATACCTTACCTAGTGTGGTGTGATCTTTCACTGGAGCATAAACAGAGGCTGTATTGTAATATTTTCTCTCTTGGCATATTTTCTTATTTGTGTCCTCAAATATTACAGACAGATGACAGACAAGGCAGCTGTAGTGTGCTCCACATCACTGTACTCTTATTATGGAAAGTCTGTCATTTTCACATACTGCTTTATGTTTTTTCAAAAGTAGCTTCAGAGTTATTTATCAGCAGCTGCATTCCAGTTAAAAGCCATGGGTTTTTCCTGTCATGTGTACCAGGTAGACATTTACAAATCATATACTTGGCATTTGAGAAGGGGAAAGCCAAGGGAAAGTATTTTTAAATAAGTTATTATTGTATCTGATTTCTTAAATATAGCATAATTTTGAATGCTATAGAGGTTTGTGAGTGGTTATTTTTTGATTTTATTTATGAGGGTTTTTTGCTGTTGTCATCTCCCCCTTCCCCAATGATCTAGTATATTAACAAATAGTCTTCACCCTAAAAGTTGCTCTGTTTTTATTCCAGAGCTAGAGGAAGGAAAACACTTCCAAAATGTCTCAGCTGTACTGTGCGATCAAGTTGCTTCTATTAAAGGGTAGAGAATAGCTCTCTATTTGTTCCATGTATTGGGCAAGAATTCAGTAGCCTTTATTAGTGATAAATGGGACCAAATTCTTGATGTTGGAACTTGCAGTGAAAGGAGCAGCTCACAAAACCTGCTCAGTTATTCAGGTCCTTATTCGGTACCCAAACAGATGCTTGAGTTCTCTCACAGTAATCCTAGCCTTTATAATTTGGGCAAAAGAAGCTATGTAGACATTTTCATAGAATAGAGGCTTAGGTTCAGCTTTTCTTACAGGCTATGCTTGTTCTGTATGTGAGTTTGAAAAACCTAACTAGTGAGAATTGTAACAGTGACAGCAACATTACAAAACCAGCATGAAACATAAAGGTTAAAGGGTGTGAGAAGGCACATATTTCCAAAAAGTACCCTAACTTAGTACATTGGGAGAAAAAAAGAATTGGAGAGATGGTTTTGAGATTAATTACTTGAAACTGGAAAAGTATGCAGATGTTTGTTTTTTCCAAAATATGTCTCTTGAAATACTTGACTACAAGTCAAAAAGTCGTCTTGCTGTCTTGTACCTCTTCAGTTGTGAGAAATAAGGATGCTATGTGTAGCAGAATGCCTCAAGCCCTCTTGTCCTGTGTTGTTACTGATAGTCTTTGACCTTTAGGAGTAGCATAACTTCTAACAGAAGCAGGAAAATTAACTTCATTCTGTTTTGTCATTGGCAGACAAAAATAATGGTCTTCCAGAAACCAAATGAAAAAAGCAGCACTCTGTTCTATAAAACTTTGCCTGTTTTCTTAATAAACAAGTATGGTTTTTTAAGGTTTAGCAATTAAAAAGGCCTTCTTGCAAACAAGGCATGCTCATGAACTGAATTTCACTGTTTAAACATCTTAAACACATAAAAATAACTTTTTTTTTTGAGTGTACATCTTTAAATCAGAAATTTTTACTCTTATTCTCTGATTGAGAGTTTAGCTAGCTGTGGGGTCCAGCCTTCATAATCATAGATGGGGTTGAAGCTCAACAGCTGTTCCTTGTACTACATGTGACTAATTTCTTTTTATCTTTGCATGTCTTTCTTTTGGTGTCAGTGTTTTAAGCAGACGGGGCTTCAAACAGTTACACGTGAACAGTGTTTTGTGCCTAATGCTTGTGTTGTAAGACAACTAGCATTCAAAGAGTTAATTTTAGGAAAAGATGTCCAGAATACTGTTATTTAACAGTATGAATTGTTCTGAACTTCAGTTCCCATTTTTGCCAGTCGTTTTTGTAGTGTAGTACCAACTTGCATTCAAAATTACGCTTCCCTAAGTTGCTATGGACATTGAAGTTTGGGATTTAGTAAAAAGCAAAACAGCAGCTTTTCTTCCATCCCCCTCCTGTCAAGTTGTTCTACTGAGTGCCAATATTAAAGAGCAGATAGCCTTTTGGGCAAGAGCACTTTGGCATCCGATGTTCGCTTATGAATTCTTTATATTATTTGTGCAATTGTTATTACAGGTATTTCCAGGTGTTACTTAAAAACAGAAATACTAGGAGGATACAACTGAGCTACCTTGTTTTTAAAAAGAAATTTTTAATAAGATGTGGTTGAATATAAGTGAATATTCCAATATAATATATGACTGTATTATATATGAGTGCTTGATGTGTTTTTTTCTGTGCAAACTTATTCTTAATGATTCCAAACAGATTGCTCTTACTGTTCAGACATTCTAGAAAGAAACCGAACTTTCAATGTGCTTTTAATTTATAAGTTCTGATTTTGTCTATGAATTATGTGTAATGGGTCAGTGAGAATAGTGTTTCTTATCAGTTTTACTTTTGTTATTTGAGCAGAATCAGATAATCATTAGCCGAATGGCAAGTAAATTATTTTCCATGGATTTTAGTGCTGTTTCTGTGAACTTGAACTTCAAGTTCAATTCCAGAAATTCCATTTTAAATATGCCCAAGGCATCAGGTTAAATGAGAATGCTTTTCAGATGGCAAAGTATGTCCAGACAGCAAAGCCATGCAATGTGAATTCTTCCCTACTTCCTCCTTTGTGGGGATTCCCATTTATCTTTGTGTCCCTGTAATGTGAAATGGTATGCGACAGTCAGTGTCATTCTCCTCTCCTACTCTCTCTAGGTAAAGGTAAAACTCAAATGTTTGACCCGCTATTTTTCTGGTAAGACTTCAAATACACTCCAGTTTTCTTGTTAGGGAATAAATCTGACTACCTGGGGTGTTCCAACAGCCAGAAAAGGAAGGGACAACTGTCCTGTCATGAACTGCATTACAGTTGGTCACCATTGTTGCAGAATCTAAAACTGCACCTCAGGATGTGTCTGTGATACTTATTTTTTGACCCCTAGAGCTCTCGCCATGGCAAATACCTAATTGTCCCAGGGAAGGAGGTTTCCTGGTCAGTGTTCATTCTGTTGTTCATTCATTTCTTATGGTGGAAATGTCGATATAGCTCAAAAATTTCTATAGCCAATTTTCTTAGCCTTTTATCACCGCCATTAATGAGGAAATTGGAATTGATCAGATTCTCCATTTCTGTAGTTTTTAATGCCACTCAGTTAGTGTGGGTTCCTTCCTCCCTCTCTCTTTTGCCCAGTCATCCACACCCAACCTAAACTTCTGTCCTGTTTCTGAAGTGTGTCCATATGCAAAACCTGAACAGCTCTATGGTTTGTCCATTTGCAGTTGCTGAATGTTTGATTTTGATTTAGAAAATCAAATTTTGGAGAGGAGAGTTAGTGTCTCCTTTGCAGTTATGTAGCTAATATTCTCTTCTTCTAACGTCCGAGAAGTACTGTGCTTTCTGGTTTTGTGTGTTGGTGTAGATGCACTACAGATTACCTGGTTATGGGATGATTTTTTTAATTTTCTTTTTTTTTCTTGTGGCAATTTAGAAAACAGTGAGCTTGCGCACTCAAGGAATGTGCATGCTTAGAGTGATGTTTATATGTTTTATGTTTGTATAAACTCTTGGTCTTTCCTAAAATGGCGCTCTTGTAATGTTTTTCTAGGTTGGTTTGTAGTTCTCTTCTGACTTACCTTTTTCTACTGTACACCTACCGCTGCCATCTACTTTTTTTTAGGGTCTCCAAGAGCTACGGTGACTCTCAAAAGTAAATGATTTAGTGATTTAATCCACAGTGTGACAGTTTTTATTACTGTTATCTAGAATCAAGTCAAAGACCATGCACTGTTAATTTGGTACTGGAGATCTTAACTAGAAACAACATTGGAGTTTGGCAGGTTATGGCTGAAGTGACCCTTGTCGCTACAGACACTTCTTTTCTCATACGAGACAAGGTCCCTGGAGGAGGACAAAGATTCCTCCTCAATTTTTGTGACTGCTTGGAAGACTAGACCTGTTGTGTCCTAATAGATGGCAGGAAGGGGTATGTCCTCAAGTGTAATGTGTGCTGATAAAGTCTTAGCAATGGAAGTTTAATACTGGGCTTTCAAAAGATGTTTCTTTCAAATGCAGTACAAGTGTTTATGCAAATAGTAGCATGAGCATTAGTTCAAGAAGTTAATGGAGTCAGCATGACAAATCTAGTAATTTCAACTGTGATGTAGCTATCATCTGGCTTCAAAGGATAAATTATTATTAGCTATGTAATATGTATTATTTTTGTGGTTAATGGCATGCTTTCTTCCTGCTTGTAAGCATGCATTATTTTAGCTTGTTAGGCTTGCTCACCATATTGGAGCTGCACCTTAAATTTGAAATACAGTGACAAAATAGAGGTCTGCTTCTAAAAATTATGTTAGCCAAAATTAGTTAGAAATTTAATAATTTTTTGACAATGTGAAGTTCTGAGAATTGGGTTAAGAAATACTGGGGAAAAAAATCCAAAGAAACAGCAGATTAATTACACTCAAGGTAGGGATTCATTTGTCACAGATTTACAAGTTTTGAAAGCCTAATACTTATCCTTTTTCTTCTACTTTCAGTTGACAATAATACAACTAATCTTCAAGTTCTAGTTATGTCTTTTTAAGATACCACTTTGTGGTTAGGCACACTTCCAAAGAGTTAGTGGCCTCAATTACAGAATTAGGTGCCTAAGCTAAACTTTTATGAAGTTTGAAGTAGGAATGTAAAAACCAAATATTTAGATACGTTCTTTTCTGTGTGGAGGAACAAAAAAAATATTTAGACAGTTATTCTACCTTACCAAACAATAATTTTAAAACCCAGCAAAATCTCCAAATAAAATTCAGTGTTCTAGTGACTCTCAAGTGTAGCACTGAGACTTCACACCGGGAGAGACCTCTGGGGTATTGGGCACTACCAAGGAATTGGAAGCATTTTGTTACTGTGTTCTTATACATTACCTGTGAACCCAGGAGCTGGAAATCATGCTGGTTGAATAGTTCCATCTCTCTCTAACTTAACTGGAAAGTACGCTAAGTGAAGTGTTACATTTAAAAATAGTTTCACTTATAAGAGGTGTTTATTAAAGTTATCACAGGGTATGTAGGAATTGAAACTCTTTTAAGGTTTATGATTATGTATTTGAGCTTGATTTCTGCCAGGAACAGATGGTTCACCAGACAGGTGACAAGTGATACAGCAGAAAACACCTATTAGATGAGATTTTATAAGTGCGATCACAAAATAACAAGAGTATTTTAAAGTGTTATTGCAAAATTTGGTTTTGAAGAACAAATAAGACAAAGAGGTGTTCTTATGAAGGGCAAAGCTGCATTCATGCTTTTCCAAAAAATACTTTAATTCGAAGATTTCAGGTCAGTAGATGTTGAACTATTTGAAGGGCAAATTGAAGTTATATTGTAATGTACTCTTAGGGAAGCCATAATCAGGACATAGCCGTCTTACTGGGTATGTATGTGATGAGAGATCTGCCTTTAAGGCATCTAGCTCCTTAAAACTCTCCGTAGTTGTATGTAGTTATTCTGAATCAATTGCTGAGCTAGAACCCAAATGAGGATTAAATTGTTATATCTCAAAGGATTCATACTACTTTTAAGAGAGGTAGATTTGAATGCTGTGTGTTTAGATTAGACATAGATTTGTAGAAGCTTTGATCCATGAAATAACCTAGGTTTGGTAAAGTAGAGGGGAGTTGTGGAGAAGCTTGTAGCAGCACTGTCCTTCTCACTTTATTCCAAATCTGGTTTTAACAGGGTTATAAAGCCTTGTTTGCATTTCTCATGTCATAATCCTTACAAAAACTCTTGTGCAGAGGAAATATTTGGGAAACTCAAGAAATGGAAGTACTGCAAATTGAAGGATTATATGGGTTTTATGTAGTGCAGTCTAGAGGTGCATGTAGATACGATATTGGGGGTTTTGTGACACAGAACTATCATTCTGAAAATTGATTCCATAAGGACCAAGCCCTTTTACTGCCTTTTAGCTTGCTGACAGCATTGACCAATATCTGGAATTAAACTTTGGTTTTTTTATTAGGAATATAATTTTGTCATTTCTACTGAAATGACAACATTCTCTTTCAACTGTGTGGAACCAGCCTAATGCAATTAGTTTGATGTGTTTCCTTACTAACGTTACAGCTGATTTAGGATTGTAATATTCCCATTTGCCTTGAAGATATTTGAATTGGTAAATTAAGATAGCACAGCACTTGCTCTTCTGTGTTGTCAAATACTGCAGTAATACTGCGATATTTGCAGTTAAATACTACCAACAGTGTTAGATTCTTACATTCTGTGTAACAGTGACTTTTATGTACAAAATCCCTTCTCTCTTGAAATGTTTCTTTTAGCGTGGCTTAAGTTTATCAAATTAGAGGAACACCACTAGGGCCAGTATTTATATTAGTATGATGTATCAACACTGCAAGATGTCTGGTTCCAAAGTTGCTTGTTAAAACTGAAAGCCTGATTAGTGTCATTGACTGTGATGCTTTTTATGCAGTATTTGCAGATGAAATTTGTTCAGCAAGTGATTACTATTTTTTAATAAAAAGTTGATCTGTATAGCAGTATTTTAGTAGCATTTAAAAATAGATTTCTCTTTAATTTTACTCAAATTTCATTTATTGAAATTCACCGATAAAATGTATGACTTCAGATGGAACAAAATAGTAATTTTCTTTTAATGGAAACAGACTCTTGCATATCGATGAGAGCTTGTTGTATGCAGCCTTTATATATATGTAATGTTTTTCTCATTTATATATATATTATACTAAATCAAAAACTTTCTCTCAGACAAAAAATTGCTTGGAAGCATCAGAAAGTGCCAGCTGTGAAACTGGGAGAAAAGCCTCAGGGCTTTTGCTAAAGCACCCTCAGCATTCAGAATTCTTGTGGTCAGTAGAGACCCTGGGGCTTGGAATTGTTGGAATGCCAAGATCTGGATTCAGCCCAGAAGATGACAAGCTGTGAGTGTCCCAGCAGGGCTGTCCTGATGCTGTAGAGGAGCAGGGAAGTTTCCACCAGCCCTCTGCATACATATCCTCCCAGTTTGTACTCCCTGCTGCAGAACTGGGAGGTGGGTTTTGAGTATTTTTCAGCTGTCAGCTTCATAGCAGCGAAACTGAAATATTTGCACAACTGGAAGCACACAGCTTTGGAAACATAGGAGAGCTGGAGTGGAAACATTGCTTGTGTTTTCAGCTGCTTTCGTGCTTTCAGGATGCTCAACAGTTTCCATTAGTAAAGGTTGGATTTTTGGAGCATGTGACTTGAATTTATCAAAAATGTGGAATATCAACATTTCAGGAAAATGTATTTTGAGGTTTGGCAATTAGCTTTTTCTAAACAAACAGCTACCTTTTATCCACCATTTTATTGGAAGATTTTGTGTTGGTTATATCAGTTTGGTTACTTGCATGAATTCTGCCACTGAGATACTAAAAAAAAAACACAAAACCAAAACAAGCAGAACAACACAAAAACAAACCAAAAGCACAACAAATGTGATGAAAATTTTGATAATAAGGTTTGCCCTTTAAGTGGGGAATGCCGTTTTTGCTTGTGTTCCTGAGTGAATACTGTTTGTACAGAAGGACGTGCTCATGACCCATCTTATTTTCTCTTAATTCTACAATGAAATTGCAGACAGTATAATTTCATAGTCCTTTTTTTCTGTTCCTGAAACTGTAGGTTATAGTCCCTTTAGCATTATCAAGAGGGCTTAAATGGAGTTGGAAAATATTAGCTAGCTATAGTAGCTTTGCTTCTCCAGACTGGAGGCATGAAAACTGCTTTTCAGTGCTGGCTGCTCTTCAGCGCCTTTGGGCTGGAGATGCAGGTTCAATATGTGTATTACTTTTCCCCTTGTGCTTCCCGTCTCTCTTTGTTTAATGTTGTTTTCCCTAGACGACAAGTCCTCAGTGCCAGGGGCTGTCTTTTTTTGTCATAAATGTGTAATCTGCAATTGAGACATACTGGCAAGTAATTGGTACTGTGAAGCATTATGTAGTGCTAACGAGAAATCAGTATTGGTGCCTTATTCAGGGTGCATTGATGTCAGGTTTGCACTGCTCAGTTTTGAATTACTTGTATGTAATAAAAAAATTATGTCAGGAAACATTGATTTGATGGTGACTGTGTAACTTTGGCTTTTTCTGAGCAGGAACTAAACAGGGAGTATGTTGTTTGGGGTAGGGGGTTGTGTG
Organism: Aegotheles bennettii; assembly: GCA_013398125.1. NCBI lineage: Eukaryota > Metazoa > Chordata > Aves > Caprimulgiformes > Aegothelidae > Aegotheles > Aegotheles bennettii. The sequence goes on from VZRW01006973.1 coordinate 62,705, forward strand.
TGTGGTGGTGTGGTCTTGAGGGAGGTCGAATGCTCCAAGTTCTGAAATTGTCTTTATTTTAGAAGTGACTTCTTGAGTCTTGGCTCTAGTTTTTTGCTATCACGTCTCCCCTGCCTTATACTTTAATTTTCTTTTTGTGTGCTGCTAGGCCCCTCAAGTAGGGATTCACTGAAAAAGGTTATTTTGGCAAGGGAAAGGAATGCTTTTCACAATAAAATGTCACTTAAAACGTGCATTAATTTTACTATAGTTGTGACAACAGTTGAATTAACAGAAATGTCGTGCGACTTAAAATTTCTTTCTGCTTATAATCTTGATCCCTCACCTATCACCTTTAGCAGAGATTTGTAACTCTACTAAAAAGATCTAAACACCCAAGAAGAGCTTAGGCCAGAACCAGGGTGCCAACTGAAGATCTCTGTCTTGTGATTTCTCAGCAGCATTCCTTCAAAGAGTGAACTGGTTGATTCTTGAAAGTGATCTTATTTTTCTGAGTAAGCTATAAACTGGTGCAGGAAAATTGGCATTGATTCTGAAAGAGTTGAGAAATATTTCTTGTTCGTCCTTTAAAAGTGAATCTTCATCAGTACATATTGTGTATGGCTAAGTAAGTTCTCACTTGTACTGTCCTCAGGACTTTAGATCACCCTGAACTAATGAGAAGTGCTGGGTCTTACTTGCATCCCCCAGTGTTTTCTGCAAAATAAATTGCATCTCTTCCTTCTCTTTGCTTATCTACAGGAAGCAAAAACAGTTGAAGTTGAATTTCAGTATTTTTGCTCCTACTCACTCCAGCTGCTTGCTATTTTCTGTTTAAAAAATAACTGCTGAAACTAACCTTAACTTTTCAAAGAAAATGTTACTCACTGATTGTTGTATATGGAGATGACACATCATTTTTAACTGTGTAGAACAGTCTCAAATTCCTGTCTCTGGAGAAAAGTGAATGGTGATTTCTAACTGATGGGTTAATCTAAAGATGTGATAAGCCACTGTCAATCTGTGTATGTCAGGAAAACACTAGTTGAGTATGTAGGTATTAAGAGTTCCTTAGGGAGAAGCATGCTGTCTTAGTAAATGTAGCTAATGTCTTAAGAGTAATTATGTTTTCTAAAATATAAAATGTACAATATTTGGAAGATGCACTTTTATGCAGTGTTTTTTCATAACTCATACAGAATGCTAAAACATACCTTTTTATTTTAAATAAAGCCTTTATAAAACCTTTTTTCCCCCCTCTTACCACAGGATAATGAGAAAAGGACCCCTTTACATGCTGCTGCCTATCTTGGAGATGCAGAAATTATTGAACTACTTATTTTATCTGGTATGTTCTGTTCCTGTTAATGGGGAAAAAAATAACTATGCACATCCAAAGAAATATTTATGTACATCTTAATCTGTGTAGCTTTTATTGAGATATTTAATGTACTAGAAATTAAAAGATGTTTGTACTGAAATTTGGGTTTCCAGACTTACCAGTGTTATAGTACTGTGTAGTTCTGCTCTAAAATATTTCTTTGTAGAAAGTTTTTTCAGTTATAGCTATTTTTATTTGTAGCTTGATCAGCTTTAGGTGTTTTAACTCTAGTTTAAAGAAGTAACAGTGTATGTGTTATAGGTAGACGTTAGCAGCATTGCTTTGGTTCTGAAATGACCTTCAGAAAAACAAAGTTGAATGTAGAAGATCGCATCAAGAGTTGGCTGTATTATTTTTATGTATCCTTTGCTGTTGGCTTAAATGCACAGAATATAGTTAGGATCAGCTGAAATTTTTAAAATGTCTTGTCCTTTTTTCTATTTATTTGTACTAAGATGAAGTGCAAGTTCTGTAAAACAGTATACTTCCATCTTTAAAGAAGAAAAGGGTAGAAAACCAAGAAACTAAACCAAAAACCTGAAAGCAAAACTTCATGACTGAGATACTGAATTGGTTGTCTTTGATCTTGGACAAGTTGCTCATCAGGTAGCTTGAGGCTGAATGTGGAGCTTTAAGGTTAAATAGAAAGATTACAACTTGTAGCAGTCCCATAGAACTACTTTAATCTTCAGTCTGTTTCATGGCACATATTACCCGTGCAAAGCTGGCTATTTCCACCCCCTGCCTCCCCCTCAACCTTTAATAACAAATTCTGCTTTAAGGTAGTGTCACTTCTAAGATTATAGGAGTCACTCCCAGACTTTCAATTGAAATTGCCAAGCACAATGTAATTTGTTTATAATTTGGCAAGATATAATCTTCCAATTATATGTATTATATTTACTCTCTTTTTAATTATATATACTTATAATTAATTAATGTAACTTTGTGGTTGTTTTTTTTTCTCACGGAAATCACAGAATCACAGACTGTTAGGAGTTGGAAGGGACCTCAAAAGATCATCTAGTCCAACCCCCCTGCCAGAGCAGGACAACCTAGAGCAGGTCACACAGGAATGCGTCCAGTTGGGCTTTGAATGTCTCCAGAGAAGGAGACTCTACAACCTCTCTGGGCAGCCTGTTCCAGTGCTCTGTCACTCTCACAGTGAAAAAGTTCTTCCTTATGTTCACCCGGAACCTCCTATGTTCCAACTGCACCCATTCCCCCTTGTCCTACCACTGGACATCACCGAAAAGAGTCTGCCTTCTTCCTCCTGACACTCGCCCTTTACATATTTATATTTGTCCATAAAAGTTCACCTGTGTTGCTAAGGAGGTGCTATTTTTCTCTATAAAGAAAAAAAAAAAACCAAAACAATTTCTGGTGACTTAAAAATGTATAATAACGCCTTTCTTCTGAAAAAAAGATCTTGGATTTGGCAAGGATATTTCTTTTTGTTTTTGTTTTCACCATGATTAAAACAAAACCAAACAAAAACTCAAAACATGTTATAAACTTTGCAGAGTTGTAGTTAGCTACTCTGTGAGTGAAGCTTCTGGCTGTTTTGGGTGAACAAAGTCCAGTTACCAGAACTGTGTTGAAGAAAATGTGTGTCTCATGGGCACAGAGCTTATGGAAGGAGTGAGATTCTAGTTCAGAGATTAATGAAACAAGATCCCAACTGGGAGATGGCAGCAGGGGAATAAAGGTTAGTCATGCCATTTGGGCATATGGCCTGGGCATAAATGTAAGAGAAACTGGAGAATGAAGGAGGGAAGTGAAAAACTAAGAATTAGGGCTGTGTGAATAGTCCAAGGTTGAGCTGTTGCATGGAGGAGAGGTTGTGGGGTGCTGCTGTATCTAGAGGTGGTTCAGGAAGACTTGTAGGCACTGATATGTTGAAATGTCTCAGATGAAATGTATTTCATGAAAATCAAGATTTACTTATGTGAAACAATGTATTGAACAGTTGAAAAATTAAAAGCTTTGAAAGCTGTGGAATATAGAGGCAATATGAGTCTCATCTCTCTCTGCCCATGTGCTCTGCTGTGGGCTTCAATTACACGTTTGTGGCTTGCTGTAGAAGCATGGCCTCCTGAATTGTACAGGGAGGGGCAGTCAGGGTGCTGCAGTGAAGGAAGCACAGATGCCAGCGGATGCATTTGTTAGGCAAATTAAGAGGCACATTAATTGCAGGATGAGGAAGTGATATCTGTGTGATCACACTGTTCAGTTTGAAAGGCTGTGCTGTACTTGGGTGTTAATCCATTTATTACCTGCTTGCATGCTGTGGTTTTAGGCAAGCAGCTTAAACCAGGTTCTTTTAAAAGTAGTCCCCTGTTTAGTCTTCCTCATTTCTGAATGCTGGATTTGAAATCTTTGTGGTTTGGAAGGTATGAGCACTGACAGCTGTTTTTGAAGCGCTACACCAGCTAGTTCTCTGAGAAATCAGGTCTAGGTGTCCTAAAATGCACATTCCAAGATTTTTCTTCCTAACTCTCAACTGGGAGATGGGGAGCAGAGGTTAAGTGTATTTATCCTCTCCATTTCATAAAGACACTGAAAATCCATCTATTGTATTTCAGCTGGAGATGAAATCTCTCCTTTGAGACAGATGTCTAACGTTACATTTTGTCATAATAGATGAGCATTAGAGAGCAAATAAAGAACATCTGTTACCACAGTGAGGTTTGGAGAATGCTTTCTGTGTTGTGAGACCTCTTTTTGAACAAGAAAATAGTTTGTTGAATAAATAATGTTTCTGAACAACAATCTCCTCTGTGCAGTAAATTTGCACGTAAAAATTTTGTATGTGACTCTAATTGACTTACTGCAATATATTTACACAGGGGACAGAATTAAATTGTGTAGGCTACATTCATCCTAGCATTTCTCACCTTGAGAGCTTGACCTTGCAACTCGTAATGTCCTCCACTGTAGTTTTGCTGGAATGTTATTAGGAACCACTTTACAGTTTTCCTTCTGTGCAAGCTGTCCCATGAAGACTGTTTGCTTTAACTTTTTTATTCTTTCTTCAAACTGGGCCACAAAATTGCTGAAGTCAATATTATTCTTTCCACTACTCAGTGAGTCTTATTTTTTAATTCTCATTATTATCTATTCTTAGTTAAAGTGTGTATTGTATGTTACCTAGACATACGGATTTTTTTATTTGATTGAAACTTCTTTTGCATCCCCTCCAGGGGATCCATGTTGCTTTCAAGTATGTATTTTGGATCACGTGTTGCTATTGTAATATCTTTTTAGTACTTTGCCATAGACCTAGGCGACCCATATTGCACATTCTGAAGATACAACTGATTTAGTCAAGTTGCAGACTTTTGTGGAATAAGTTTTCAGTCTTACAAACATACTTACCTAGTTCTTGAATTCTTAAGATATTTTCCCACCAAACCTTGAGTTTGCTTTTGTGATCTCTCCTGTTGTAGTGTTTCACCTGGGCAAGGGACCTGAAGGTGATGGTTTGTATACAGACTCTGAATATCAAAGAAAATTGTTTCAGTGACTCCAATTTGGGGCTGAACATTCAGATTGCCTTTTGTTTTTTATCTTGAGACAGTGCTTCACTGAACTTACTAATAAACTTGTCCCCTGAGGATGTGAGCGTCTTGCCAGCAGATTCTCATACCACTGTCATCTGTGGAAGTCTAAATATTCAAATCATCTCTCCCTCTTAGATTGTAGCTAGATAAGCAGTTAGCATTCCTAAATCTGTTAGGTAAGGATGTGAACAGTAAACAAAAAAGAGGCATAAATATATTGTTTGTAGTATACAGAATGATGGAACAAAAGCTTAATTTTAAGTCACTTGAGAATCATAATTTTAGAAGCATTTCTCTTTTACATTTCTCTGTGAAGAGCTGCAACACCCATCACAGCTGTATTTTTATGATGTATGTGCAACTCTGCATCCTGGTGCACAAATAGATCTGTCTGCATAATTGCACTGACTTTACTTGTGTAAATACTTGATGGCAAACTACTAAGAAGTAGAAAAGTAAAATAATTAAGTTTTAATTAACTGAATGTCCAACTTTTTGTTCTTTCTAAGAAGCCCTGGTTAAAAAAATCAAACCCTTTCAATTAAGTCCTCCATGTGAACTGTTGAGAGGCTTCTTGCTATATAAAAAAAAATAAAATCATTCTTTCTGTTTGTCCTACATTTTTTAAATGCCATCAGAGTCTATTCTGGAGGCAAGTGAGAGGTAAGGAGCAGAACAGATTAGTGTGATCCCAGAATGTGTTCTTTAGATTAGTAACTTTTTTAATGTGTTTTCTTTAAAATGCCACGCACGCTATTGCTGCTTTCACTGAAATCTACACACTTCATGGAAATAAACATCTGACTTATCTGGTCTCTTTTAAATAGATTTATTTACTATGTTGCATTGATACTTAAATACTAAGGCAACATAATTATGTTTGTTTAATTCAAAATTTTCACTGCATGGAGCCCAGTGTACATGAGTGTGTGGTGAAATTCAATCTCATTAAGGTTTGGCAGCCCATGAGTTTTTGTTGTGCTTTCCTCTGGGTCAGCTGGAAAATGTAAGAATCATGCTGATGCTGGAAAACTATCATTACAGTGATAACAGATTTTGGAGGATAGTATAGACCCTCCAACAATACTCCACTCAAGCTGCATTTCTTTCATCTAGTTCTGAAGCCATAATACTTGCAATTAAAAGTCCATGCAATGACAGTCACACAGCTCAGCTGTTGAAAGGCTATCATTGCAGAAATATCAGCCACGTGAAGCTCTCTGGGTTGCAGATGTACCCGCACACTGAGGGCTTTTCACAGGGGCTCCTTTTACACTGGCTTTATCTTTCAGTCACTTCCTCTTCTTTTGACAGTGATGTTGGCCGCTGTTTTCTTTTCTGAGCTGTCTTAACTTCCCTCTGGCAGCAGTAACATTCAGTTGCTGTGAAGAAAGTAGCTCTGATGCTCTTTGAGAGAGAAAATTAAGCTGACTTATGAAAAGGTAGAAATGTTGAGTAGTTTTGAGAACCTTCTGTTGCTCTCTGAAGCCTGAGGACATGGTGGATGAGTTGTGGCAGAAACGATGAAGTTTTGAAAGGAAATGGGCTACTTATGTTGACAAGGCAGTGGAAGTTCTGGAGCGTGGCTTTGACTTGATTGTGGTTTTCATCCCTTTTGTGGCCAGTGTGTCTCAATGTGTGTTTTGGTTGGTTTTTTTTAAAAAAATAATAAAAATAACTGTTGTTGAGGCATCATTGTAGCTGGTCAAAAGTTCTTCCAGTCCTGTCCCTATCAGATTTTTTCATAATTCTATAGATTGTCTACTATGCATAAAGGTTATAAATAGAAAGAAGCTTTCCCTCAATAAGCTCTTATTCATTACTTCTGCAGCAATAATTTTCCAAGTATCCAATTTTTCAATAGGAAATTACGCTAGATTTCTATTACTGATTGCTCCAATTCATTTCTCAAATCTTTAACTTTATAAACTTTTTCTGTATCTCCTGAAAGTTCGCATACTTTTCTAAGGAAAAGTTTTCTTCTCCATCTGTTCATTCCCCAGTGTAGTCTGAGAATTTCTGCTTGCCACCTTAAGTGCCTCCACAGTTGTCTTATCTAGATAAAAAGTCGAAATTCTGAAGCTAATACTATCCCATGGAAACTAAATAAATAGAATCTAAGTAGAGTAGGACAACTGGTTATTCTCATTGATTTATGCTTGGGATCTTCCTAATTTCTTCAAAGAAATTAAATTATGTAATTAATCCTAAAATTATTTCAGTACACTAGTTGTTAAGACAAAGTTTGTTAGCTTTTTTAAATGCAATCTAAAGATCTTATTTACGTGTATTAAATAAACATTTCAGAGCTTCAGATACTGAACATCAGGAGTTTCTATTGCATATGTCAGTGGAAACACTTTTACTTTATTTGCTTATAGTATGATATTGTTCAATCACTAGCACATCTTGTTCCAATAACAAAGGAAAATACCATCCTTGACAGTCTAAAAATACAGACTGTAAGCAGAACAGTGGAAGGCAATTCAGGACTTAAGTTAGTACTGTGAGCAAAGCTGAAAATATCTTGTCAGTTCTGTTGTATTTCTTTTCTGAATCTTTTTCCAACTAGTGACGCATAAATAATATAGCCACTGCATTCATTAGTCTTCTGAGGACACTTACAAATAGAAAAAGTTCTGATGCAGGGTAGCTCAGGAAAGAGAGCCATGGCAAAAGTTTTTACAAGAGGAAGATAGAGGTGATGTGCTGGGACATGGCTGTACATAGTCACACGGCACTTCATGGATGAGGGAGGTATGTGGCTGGTTCGGGCAGCATTTCCTGACCAGTCATTAACTGTCTGTCTCTTCAAGAGATGGTTGTGATGCTAGCTCTGAATCGAATGTAAAGATGTTGACACCAGTAGCAACAGTAGCTAAAACATACATCCAGGTATTGATGGCTAAATAGCACATTTAAATGTGTGATTGCCAGATATGGACTGATATGTTAAATCATCTGGGGTCATTCTGTAAATCAGTGCATGTATTGGGTTGGAAAATGTGTCTCTTGAAACATAAATTTGCTAAAACTAAGCATCACTGAGTTTTTCAGTAACTTCTCTACTAGATTTATTAAGTAAAACTCATCTTTCTAATTAATTGTCAGTCTTGTGAATGCAACTTTACAAAATGACATGTAAGATTCAAGGAGGAGAGAAGAAAAATTTGTAATACTTCTCTCTGCCTCCCCTCTCTCCCCTTTTGCAGAGCAAAAATCCTGCTTTCATTATTTGCCTAGATGTGTAAAATTACTAGGCTGTACTTGCCAAGTTCGTGATGAAAGGGCAGATCTTGTTTAATATTTCAGTTTAGTGCACCGACATGGAAGAGTAAGTTGGTTTGTTTGGAAGGTGCTGTTTTAGAGCAGTATCATTTACGTAATCAGTTAAGTTCAGGCAAAGATGATGGGTATTTTTGTGCAGTATTGCATTTGATGTGTCTGGCAAGCCCCCAGATCATTTCCTATTAACAATATGGCATTAAAGTAATTGAAATATAAGAAATTTTACATTAAACAAATGAAATATTTGAGCAGTTTTAATAAACGTGTTAAAGCCAAGCCTCTGAAGTCTGGAAGATCTGGTGTGGTGGGGTTGTTCTTTTGGTTTGGTGTTTGTTGTTGTTGTTTTGACAAACTGGGGAATGAGGTACACTGCACCATGTTTTGAAAGAGCAAACTGCTACATAACTGGCACTTGGAGGCGTTTGAAATGTGAGAAATGCCCTGGTTAACATGTCAGCAGGTTGGGCTTCACAGAGATAATATTGCATCGGCAGTGTTGTACAGTGAATTATAGCCATACATCTGCTCAAACTGTCTTTAAGCAAACGGTGAAGCAAATCATCTTCAAGCAAAAGATACTCAGTAAATGTGTAATACATTTTCTAACATTTATTTGCAATGATATGAAGTAGAGCTTTACCCCAAAGGGTGGAGGCTGTGAACTTCCTCACTGTTGCGTGGTAGGAGTACGATAGGATTGCGGGAGCTTTGTGTTTCATGGAGAGCACCTGAAGGGGGAGGGAGGAACAGTAACATTTTCCTCAAATGATGTGCTGGGGAGTAAAGTACAGCCTAGAGAGGCATTATGACCTCAGATACAAGGCTGTTTGGAGAAGCTGTTTTATGAAATTTGAATAATTTTTGGTGGCATGCCTTCTTGGAGAAATTTAAGAGGTGAACTATCTATGGTAGTTTAAAATATTCTCTTGTTTCACTTCTCTGGAACTCTAGATCTCACAATTCCCATATTAATAGCACATATGCTTTTTTTCGTAGTATGCTTATTCTGATTCACTTTAAAACTTTGGCTTTCAATCTAACAATTATGAAACTCCTTTAAGAGTTGTTTATTGGGGGGGAAAAAACAAACTTTGTGGCTCTTTTTTAAGTAAGTCCATCAGAGATGTAGATCTTTTGTCAAAGGTCAATATTATTTTTTCTTTGTCAGAGAATCTACAAATTTTTGTGCTTTTTAAAAGTTAGCTTGTTTTACTGTCTGAATATTATACTCATTTAACTATGGGACCTAGGTTTTCTTGCTGCTTTGAATGGAAGGTTTCTTGGGGGTGAGGGATGGTACAGCTGTTGTTGTGTTGGTTTTGTTCTTTTGAGAGGACCATGTTAGTTTTGGGTATTGCTTCAAATTTCTTTAGATGTTTCTTTGGCTAATAAGGTTTTTAAATTACCAGAAACAACAAACGCTTTCAGATACTATTTTCCTTTAGTCCCAGTAAGTTTGATTCACTTACCATTGGGAAAACATTTTTGTACAGAATCTTTCTGTATTTATTCCTGCTCTCTTCTGGTGCGATTTTTGGCTGTGTGTTAAAGCACCCAGAAATGTCAGCGAATGACTTAGCTGAACCCATAAACACAACTTGGACTTTAACCATGTTCTTAGTAGAGCTTAGGTAACTGCTGCTTCCCTGCAGTGGAAGTGGGCATTTCTCCCATTCTGCTGGACATGGTGCATCTTTTATCTCAGATCCACCTGGTGGATATGACCTGACCTCAAACCTTGCAAATGCATTTTCCTGAGGAAAATCATGATGGTGATTAGTGACTTAGTAACTCCCTCAATTCCATTAAAACACTTCAAAGACATTTGTGTCCTAAAATTAGAAATAGAAGTCAGTTAGACTTTGAAGGTCTTCATTCTTTGGTTGTTGGCTGTAGATGTGAAGTCAGGTGGATCTGGGAGTAGCATTTTGGCTCTTTGTCTCATCTGCTAAAAACAAGGTGTGGCTAATAATAACCTGGAAGACAGTCAAGAATTACAAATTCATTTGAAATATATTTGGTTACATTCTCACTGATCACTCAGGTTATTAGCAAAAATCCTTAGACATTTTTGGTCACATTTAAAATTCTCAATTTTATTATTTTTTTTTGTCAAATGCTATGCAGAATTTGAATCAGTATGTAATGGTACATGATATGGTACAGTACACTAGGTCCTTATGATGGTTGACAAAGGCAGATATTTATGGTAAGATTAAGCCTCTTAAACTTTTGTTAGATTGTGGGGGTTTTCTTCAAATGGATGTGGATTTTCTTTCTGTTCCTTCAAATTTATTTTTCAAAAACTTTTGAACTTGGAAAATATGATGACACCTAATTCTTCTGAAATTTGGATAAAGAAAGAGGGAAATCCCTGAAATTGTAGCCAACAATTAGACTTCAGGCTCTGTCTGGTACTTGGAAAACCTAGGGTCAAAGTGGAAGTTTGGATCCAGCATCAGCTTCTGTGGTGTGTTTTTAAGCTTTGAAAAGGGATAGATTGACTGAAAAGTGATTACCTCAGAGAATTGACTTCAAAGCTTTGGTTTGCTTGGTATATGCAACCATGGTTTTGTACAAACTGCTAAGTTTCTTGGTCAGGTTGTGATCAAGGAAACTGGGGGCATGAGGAATAAATGTAGTTTCTTTCTATATTTGAATGGAGAATTTCAGTTATAGTGGGAAAGTAGATTTTTGTTGCTGCATGAAGACGAGGAGTCTGTCTTTCCTACCCAACTGTCTTCTATGTGCCTTTGGAAGTGCAAAAGGTTATAGGGCATTACCTAGTGTAAAAAGATGAGTTCACTTTGATGGAAGAGTATTATGGGTGCAGTGTCAAAGGATTTTCCTCAAAGGGTGAACTTTAGCTGGAGAAAAGACTCCTTTCTATTTTGACATCATGCTGTATTAATGAGCCTAGAATTAAGTATCTTCAAATAGTTCTGTGTCTGTACACAAAAATATTTAAGTCTTTCTGTAAATATATTATAAATTTCTGCTATTCTTATTTTTTGTTACAGGAGCTAGAGTTAATGCCAAAGACAGCAAATGGTTGACTCCTTTACACAGAGCTGTGGCATCTTGTAGTGAGGTATGCCTTTTTTTTTTACACTCTTTTGTGTCTCAAATTGCCTTCTGTTTTTGTTCTGTTTCTGCAAAGTGAAACTACTCCAAACATTTGGATTTGCAGATCACTTTTGCAATGCTTTGTTTAACCTGTTGAGGGTGGGTGGCTGTGTGTGTATCACATGCCTGAGTAGGAAGAAGGGTAGAAAACTATAAACTTCCGATTCTCAGCTTTGCTGTCTGCTATTTCCCTAGCAGAGGATTCTACATGCAGTGTTCTCAATTTCGGTTTACTTCTCTTAAGATAACCAGAATGGTTCATCATGAGGAAAGTAGAGATGAACTGAGATTCAGTACAGCTTTTACAGCATAATCTTTGCATTCTACATTTTTTACATGCTTGTCTGTTCAGGCATTGAAGAAATAAATAGTTCTATAAGGCCTGAAAATATATTTTTAAAAAAAGCAATTAATGAGTAAAGGTAGTACTGAAAATAACTGTAAAAGCTATAAATTAAATATGTAGAACGTTTTTTGAAGTATATCAGTTACAAGGTTATGAGAATATAGTAATGTAAGAAATGGATTTGTTATTCTTCCTCTATTGTTGATGTCCTAATAAAAATTTTAAATGCCTGTACAAGATCAAAACAGAGAAATGCTGAGCTTGTTACGTGGAAGAGTTTATGCAAAACTGTTTCCCTTGAGATCCTGAGTCAAATTGATGCTCATTTCAGTATGCCTCAAAAAAATAGGTTTTTTTTAAAAGGTTCTGCATTGCAGGTATTTGATCCATGAACTCTCTAAACAAGCTGTGTTTCAGTTTTTGCTTTTGATTTCCCTGGATAAATTGTAATGTTTTGTCACTGGCATTCATATCTAAGTTATGTGGAGATTGTGTTATTCAAAACAGTGTTTGAAAATGAATCTTCAAGGACACCTTATTCCAAATGCTGTTTGTTCTTATTGAGGTATTTTTAGGCTGCTCCTTTGGGAGCTGACCAAAGCACCAAATGCTGCGTTCTTCAGAGCCGAGGGACAATCAAAGCTCTTTATATCAGTAACGCTTGCAGAGAGGAGTGCTGCAGACGAACTGGACCTTAAATGATAACTTCAAGAAATGTAACCATGGTCATATTTTTTTAAATATTTTAAACAAAATACTAACCAAAATCAAACAAAACATGTAAATCTATCAGACTACCAAAAAGGCACTGATAGATGCTTGTCAGAATTTCCTATTTATAAACACAGTAAATCACAAGAGCCCACAAAGGTGGTTGATATGTGTAGGCACTATTTTTTAGCTGACAGACATACATGGATTTTGGGCATTAGATGAAAAAAGCAGTAATGAAAAAACTCTTGATAATGGTTTTGGTAATACATCTGGACTTACTATTGAAGCAAGAACAGCTACAATTAAGCAAGGACACTGAAACATGCAACATAACTGGAATTATGGATTTATCTGTCAACTGTGCAAGTTAAGTAACTTCATGTCAAGATGGTCATGGTCCAGGCTTTTTGTATTTGTGTGCCTGGTGTACTTTGCTAAAAAACAAACAAACAAACAAAAAAAATAAATTCACTAATTCCTGAAATTCATGAACGCATATGTGCTTAAAAATATAATATTTTTATACTAGGAGTGTGGTGTTTTGTTCTACAAAAGGGTTTTAAAGCTGTTTTAAAACAATACACTTCTGATTATGGTTTTTCTTAGTATTTGGTTAAAAAAAATGAAAAAAGTTCAAAATATTGATTAGATTTTGAAAGTTCTAAATCTGCTTAAGTTTCTTAGAGAACAGAAGAGCTGTTTCATTTCTCATTTACATTACAAGCCTGTGATGCAGTATTTTCACTATTATGTTTCTATTTTCTTTTTCATTGACAGCAGAAGAAATTTGAACATTTTACATATCTTTTATGTAATAAATAGAATCAAGTGTTACTTAGCATTCTACTCATAGCTGAGAATAACACCTAGCTATTGTACCGCAGTGTATTTTGAAATTTCCAGTGACTCCTTGTGGTAACATGTTTTAAGTTCAAAGTATCAACCATTTATTTGTGTGCTCAGTGTTTGAGCTGGAAGTCACTGAAAGCAATTAGTGAATTGTGGGAAGGTCACAGAGTTGATGTAAAATGCAGTATTCATCACCATGTTGATATCACCAACAGATTATTTTTAATACATTCCAGTTGTGTGCATTTATTTTATTGGGATTTGTTTATCTTGCCGTAAGAATTACAGTCTTACTTGTCAAATTTTCAAATCTTGTATATTTAACAAAAGGAAATGAATAATCTTTTTGGGAGATAAAATTCAGTGCAACATTTTGAAATGGCTTTCTGGAGTTTTGCAATAGTATATGTTGAAACTTTTTGTGACCATGCTCTTGTTTTATCTGTGGTTCTCTGAATGTCCATTTAATAAGCTGTTCTTCTCTTTGCCATTTCTAGACTTTGACAGTTCAAAAATTTTGCCTGACAAATGGATGAAAATGCATTATAAGTGCATAGAGCTTCACTAATCCTTAGCAATGGAAGAAATCCTAAGGAGGTTTATTGAGCTTTGGAAATTAGTTGTGATGACAAAACAATTTTTCAGCCAGCTTAAGGAAGTGGATAAAATGATTGATTCAGTTGAATCCTGTTGGGAGTATATTGCTCATGTTCTTGAGAACATCCCTAAATCTGGGTTTATGATACTGTACAAATCCCAAAGCATAAGATGATGTTTACAGAAGAACAAATTGCAAATAGTTCTATTCCATTATACTGTCCTTGGATTTAAGGCTGGCATTTCAAATCTTTACTAAGTGGCTTGGTTTTGTGTTTTGTTTCTCTTTTTTTTTTTGTAAATGCTTTCAGGATGCTGTTCAGGTGTTGTTAAAGCATTCAGCAGATGTCAATGCTCGTGATAAAAACTGGCAGACACCCCTACATATAGCAGCTGCAAACAAAGCTGTGAAATGTGCTGAAGCTTTGGTGCCTCTCCTGAGCAATGTAAATGTGTCTGATCGAGCTGGCAGAACTGCATTGCATCATGCAGCCTTCAGTGGACACGTTGAGGTAAGAGTTACTTTTCTTAGCTTGTTTCCCACTCATCATTCTGTCCCTCACATTTCTAATATTTAGTTCCTCAGTTTAAAATCATGTTTCTCCCATCCCCTCAAAAAACCTCAACCCCTATTTTGTATTTGAATTTGTATTTTGTATGTATCTGTGTACAGAATGGTTGTGGAAAATTGATGTTACATGATTTAGTTGGAAGGTTATTACAACATTACGTTTAAGACAGAAGCAAATTTGTCCGAACTAACTGGAGTTAAACTAGTAATAGATAAATTTAAAATGAAAAAAAAAAAGATTTTTCTGTTCTGTAGATAGTGAATGTATGAAATGTGGAGGAAATATGTTTAATAAGCTTTAATTCACCATTTCTCAAACCCTGGAAAATGACAGATGAGAAATTCCCATTCTAAGTGTGTATATGCAATTGGAGACAAATTGGCAATAGATTTGTTTTTGGTGATTACCTTTAGTGAATTCCTCATTAATGGCCCAATGATTTCAAAAATTCCACATCTTTGCCATATTGAACTTGGAAATGTTTTTGTCAGCATTGAGTTTTGTGTTCCTTAGAGTCACTTCATTATTGCTGGCAAAGTGGGCAGCCAGCTCTTTCAAGCTTATGGAATATTCAAAAGCAAACACATTTAAATCCTTTGAAAATGCATATATTTTTGTTTTCTCCTATAATTTTCTTTGTCTAACTTTAAGCAGAGTTTTTCATTATGAATAGGTGATTTCTTTTCTTTTTGTTTATCTCAGATGGTCAGCTTACTATTGTCTAGAGGGGCCAATATTAATGCATTTGACAAGAAAGACAGACGAGCTATACATTGGGCAGCATATATGGGTATGTACCTATTTCAGTTGACTACTATTGTGGTAATAAAAAAAAAATCACCTTAGGTTTAGTGGTTTTATCTATTTCTAGGAAAAAATATTTACATTATAAACATTGAGTTTATGTGTGTGTCTGCCAGAAAACCATTAGTAGTATACTTCAAATTGCCTCATAAATGTGCTTTTGTGGTGAGAAAATAAACTTGTTGGAAAAAGTAAGGTAAGTAATTTTGTTCTTTAAAAAAAAAAAAAAAAAGAACTACATTCCTCAGTTAGCAGGAGTCTAGCCACAGGTGAAAAAAATTGCAATAATGCTAAATAGAACATAAGCAGTTAATACAATGGGCACCTGAAACAGAGGATCCTTACACCAACCTTGGGGATTGTATTTTCAAAGAAGAATATTTCATCTCTAAACCTCTGGACTCTTGCCTTGCCATTCTTACTTCAGGAATGGATAATTACTGTTGTACTGAGGTACTTCATTACGTTTTATCAGACTGTCATTTTATTAAGCAGTAGGAATTGGTTTCTTCAGCATATCTATAATAAGTAGTAGAGTTTTGTATCTGAAGCTTCATTTAAAATATGAGCAATAGAAACCACCAGAAGGTAAATCACAGAAAATGTAGGTTAAGATTTCTAGATTGACACTGACAAAGACTTCTTAGCTTTGGCTAATCTCTGTGTTTCTAAGTAATTCACATGCAACTGCTGATTGTATTTGTCATTGCAAAATATGTTGTACCTGTCCAGAAGCCAGAAAACATAATACCTCTTTTAACTTCCAGAAAATGTTTAATGTTATCTAAAGATTTGAACATTTTTATTCCAGTTTTAAGAGGAAAATACTACTTGGAATTACTGTCTCAGTGAAAAACCTTTATATATAGGGTTTATAAAAAAGCACCTTGTATTTTTAGCAAACGTTTCATTTATATACAAGGAGAATAATTTCCATTTGCCTGACTAGAACAAACTGATTTTACTGTATCTTATTTCAAAACAAAAATTAAACACACATAAACTAGGAAGTTACATGGACTCATTACACTGACATCTCTAAGTCTTGGATAACTCTGCCTCAAAGGTCTGATCTTAGGCAAAATGCCCCTGTGCAGTTTAGTATTAATGCTCATTATTATGAATGATAGAATTAATTATAAATAGGCATAATGCTTTTCAATGTGTATGCGGAGGGGGTGCTTGTTAAAAACATACTTGAGGTTGCTAATTGAACATATTTCTCATCTGTGATTCTGTGGCATTGAATATCTTATATTTGGAGTTGTTACATTTATCTAAGCAATGTTTCCAAGTCTTGCAAATGGAAGCAGTAACTTAAAAGTGGAAATACAATTTTAAACTTACATACTGAGCTAAACAAAAGAGCAATACCATGTGGGGCAGTACCTATACAGATACAGTCACCAGAAACCTTAGTCCAGGTTTTGGGGATTGGTAATGAGTTGTTCATTGTATGAAAGATGCCTCAGTCCCAGGCCTGAGAATTCTGGTCTTTACAAATGCAAAACCACACATTTATAGAATTGGGATTGTTTGTAGGATCTCAATGGTTGTAAAAGTGATCTTCTAGCTAACACCTGTATTCACACAAAAGTGGAACTGTTGTCTTTGCACAACTCTGTGTTTCAGACCAATTTCACATTAGTCTTATATCCCTGCCAGTACAGGTCTGAAATAATCCAATAGCAATGTGAAATAAGGCTGTGGAATCCATATGTGAAATGCTAAAAAGAATGAGCTGTCTTCAGATGAAAAGACTTGAATGTGCCAGTGAATTTTGAAGTGATCATCACGCCGTTAATACTCTTAACTTATAATTTGAAGCTATGTGATACTGTGCTTCAAGTACTGATTCCAGTACCTGAAAAGTTAAAGAACAATCTTTATTATTGATCCGTCGTTCTTTGCAATATTTTATATTAACATTTTGTAATCTACTCTACGTATGCAAAGCCAGGTCTGCTACAGGCTCTTCAACCACTTTCCTCAAGGTGATTATTTGCAAAATTTTTTTGAATGAAACTTGTTCATGAGATGGCAGAGACTGAGATGTTTTCTGGCTTGTGCTCACCTAGATAAGAGTCTTCTATTTTTCACATAAGCTACATTTATTCCAATTTTAGTCAGTGCTATTTCATAGGTTATTAACAAGAAACTGTTGTTAATGAACAGTGTTTAGATGGGGAAAATATAATTTATCTAATGTCCATCAACCTAAATATCCTTGCAGACAATAGACTAGAAAAAGCTTTTAAAAGTATTCAAATAAGGAAGAAGAACACAGCCTGTGACGTTCTTTCTCACAATTCAGAGCCATTTTACACTGCTGCAATTGTTTGAAGAAAGCATTAAAGCTTTTCCACCATATAAAACTGACCTTAGGAAAAGTTATGCTTTTCGTCAGTCTACTATAAATAACTTTCTAGGGTTATATCCATTGTTTCCCTTCCTTCCTGCTTTTCACACGGCTTCATTGCTGTCCGGCTGCAATGCTGCGACTAAAATGGACTTCCATTCGTGTGTGCTGGCTTCGCCCTCATTAGTGTATCGGGATGTCTCCTCAGCGCTTCCCACTTCAAGTACCTTGCTCTTCTGTTTGAGTGTCTTCCACTGGTTGCTGCTTGCGTTTTCCATGCAGGTCAGGGATTTTTGGGGGTTTTTTTCCTCTCTAAAATTTTTCTGCCACTGTTTTGTTCGGTGTCTCTCTTACTTTTCACTGCTTTCAATATCTCCTGTACTTCTGCCTCTCATATAGGGCTTGTTTTCATTATTGTCCCTGTTATGTATGAGTCAGAAGATGAATATTGTGTTTACATTTCTGTTCTTAACTACAATACTGAAGTAATTCCGAAGTGAAATATTGCAGCACTTCATATTGCACTGTTAAACTCTGTATGTTTCTGGTTGATAACTGCTGGGTGAAGGGTCATTTTATATGTTGTTGAGCATCCTGCATAAAGTTAGTATCATGGTGACTGAATGTTTATCGAAACAACTTGGGCTGTATTCCTTTGGGTAAACGCTTCCTATTCAGAATTTTGCAAATTCTCTTTGAAAAAGCAAAGACCCTCACTTCTCATGAAGCACTTAAACTGAAGGCTGGGTTTGATAATTTTTTATGTACATGTCTGACTGGATAAGCGTAAGTGTTCAGTGTGCCCCTCATCACTTTTTTAACTAAGGTGAGAGTGTCATTTGAAAGGTAAAACAAGGAATCCCATGTCTGTCTTTATGGGTCAGTTACAAAGATAAAGCATGAAGTCTATCATGGTCTGTTTAACTGAAGTGTGCTCTTTTATTCTTACACTTTGTCATGATTATCTGTGTCTTCAGTGGCTGACGTGTTTGGCAGTTAAATTAACAGCTGAGCAAGAACGACATATTTTTTGGTTACCTCACTTTCTTAGCTTTTCACACGGCGTGCAGTGTCACAGCTTCACACAAGCAAGCGGGAGAGCATGCAGCCATGGCGAAGGGCAGCAGCGCTGCGCGGTCGGGGCCCCTGGCGCAGCTGCACAGAGAACAGTGAGAGCGACTGCCCGATACCTCAGGGTGGGCTCATTGCCCTCCCTGCCCTTTTCCACCCTCTTACCTGGAACTTCCCCCAGGTTATCCCTTCCCCACGATCCCAGTCAACTCTTACTCTCCTCCTGGTGACTTAGGAGAACAGTTGGTGCTTTTAAAGGACTATGGTTCCTCAAGGGCCTGAGTCAGTTTTGAAACTACAGTTTGCTAAATCCTGTATGATTTGAGTCAACATTTTAAAGTAAAGGAATTGCAAGTTTGGGAGCATTACAAATAAAGGAATTTCAATTTTGGGGGACATATGTATATTTATTTAAAAATAGAATATTTTCTTCTTTTCATGTTTGTGAATTCTTTTCAGAGTTTATGTTGAAGGGTTTTTAAGGCCCACTAACAGGTGTGTTTGCAGTTGAGGTGAAGGTGGAAGACTGATGGACACATTCTCTCTCAAGTTGTTAACAGAAATTTGCAGTCAAAGTTTAATAATTACAAAGTTATTTCACCTCTTTAGTTCTCAAATCTTCCCCAAAAAATCCTTCTGTGTTTTAAGATACGAGATTATTTTTGCAGTATAAATACTATGATTATTGGAGGGGAAATACTCTCTTCTGAAGATTTATGATTTTATGTTGCTTTTATAGTTCATGATACAAGTAGAATAAAGAACAATCCTTTACTTTTCAGATTAGGTCCAAATGAATAATGTCTTGTTCATCTTATAACACTTGTACTATTATTAAATTTGTGAACTACTTGTGTTGGTCTATGTAAAATGCAGCTTTATTCTTTTTACCTTTATTCTTTTAGGTCACATTGAAGTTGTGAAGTTACTCGTGGCCCATGGAGCTGAGGTGACATGCAAAGACAAGAAATCATATACACCCTTACATGCTGCAGCATCTAGTGGGATGATCAGTGTAGTCAAATATCTTCTAGATCTTGGAGTTGATGTAAGGAAGAGTAAAACAAAGTTATACGTATTTTTTGTTCTTTGAAATGCTGTTGTTAGTATTGTAGCACGCTTTATTTAAGGGCAGGTTATGATAAAGTGAAAATAGTATTTCCAAAGATCTTCATTTACGTGCCTTTTTTGTTATAAAACCTCCTTCCCCCAAGTAACTTAAGAGCCTTGCAGATTTTGCATGATTATTTGGAAATAAATTTATATTTAGTAGGGGCTTTTTGTTCATTTGGTATTTCTTACTCTTAGTTCATTGCACTGGGACTCAGGAAATAGGAATTCCGTTCCTAGCTTTGCCACACAATCCTTTTTGAACTGCAGGAAATTAAACTCTTTTGCTTCAGTTATTTGTAAAATATAGATGTTGCTGACTTTCTTACACCACATAACTTCTGTGAAATACTAAAAATTTTGAGAAAGTTAAATACAACAGTAAGGAAGGCCGTATTAATATTGAAATGCAAAATAAATTAAAAGGCTGTACAGTACCTGCATGTAGAAAGTGTGTTCACAACAAACTGTGAAACTGTGTAAGAAATCTACATCGTGCATCATGTTTTAGTCTTACAAGGCTGGAGAATGCTGCGAAAGTTCTGTCTTGAGAAGTACATCAAAATTCAGTATCATGATGTGCACAACAAAAAATTCTATTTCTGTACATGCTCACCCCCCACCCCCCAAAAAAAAGGGGGGTGTGTGTGTGTAACATACACTTCAAAGTCTTGTTTGGTTTAGAGTCTCGTTTGACATTTTCTAACTTGGATACCTAAACAGTGGCACCTTTTATAATTCATTAGCGCAGTGTGTAATTGCATTATAGATGTAGTTCTTAACTGAAATTCCTGTTAAACTCGGAACTTATAGGTCCTCAATAACATTGAAAAGTCTGCCTGTGTGTATACACAGCTACATCTAGGAGTTCTAAATTTAAATGCCTAAAACTTGTTTTGGGGAGAGTCAGTCCCTTTGACCTCTATGTTTAACGGAAACCCACAAATGCTGTTGAAAAATGGTAGTAGTCTGTGCTGTGCTTAGTCCGTAGTGTCTGTGCAAATTGCTACTGTTGACATTTTTTCCATACATGTGCTCTGTCAAATTGCATATTGCATACAGGAAGCTGTTGTGGAGACAATCAGAGGAGGTTGGTTTGCTTGTAAAACAATCCTACTTTTCCCTGGTACACACTTTTCGATCGAAATACTATATCCAGAACTTGCTTTTAATTTCTGGTTTTGAAGAGTTCCAAAATGCAATGAAGAAGTCTTATGACATGAAATTTTTCTTTGTCATAATTAAATGCTGTGGTAATACAGGTTTTTTCCTACTAACTTAACTTGGGGTTTCTTTTCTTTTATAGATGAATGAACCAAATGCCTATGGAAATACTCCTCTCCATGTAGCTTGTTACAATGGGCAAGATGTTGTAGTGAATGAACTCATAGACTGCGGTGCTAATGTAAATCAAATGAATGAGAAGGGGTTTACACCTTTGCACTTTGCTGCTGCGTCAACACATGGAGCATTGTGTTTAGAGCTTTTGGTCTGCAATGGAGCAGATGTGAATAGGAAGGTAGGTGAATCCAAAGCCATCCATTCACTCTTAAAGATGCAGTATTTATCAGAGATAAAATCATTTTCAAAGTCATTGTTACAACGATGTTTAGAAGTTCCCACTGATTGATGGAGTACTTCTGTGAAAGTACTACAGAAAAAATGAGCCAGTATGTTGCTTCAAGGAACTTGATCTGAATCTGAAAACCTCAGTGGAATGTAGTTAATAGCCCAAAAGGATAAAGAAAAAAGATGACAATACTGTCTGGTCAATCTTGATTGTATTTAACTGTCAGAATTCTGCATAATTTGTCTTCCCTACTCTATTCATCCTACTTTAACTCGTAGAAAAATTCAGCACCGAAGTGCCGTGGAGAAGTAAGGAGCCTGTGCTACAGCATTTCTTGCCAACTTGTCCTAAAATACGCAGGTCACAGTCCATTTATTTTTGTCACCAGCTTTCTGCTCTGCATAATGTTCCAGCCTGGACTTCACTGAGTGTTTAGCTGTACAGGGCTGACTTCTGTCCTTCTGTTTTTCATTTCTCAGTAACTTATGTTCTGTTGTGAAAATAATCCCACAATGTTAAATATACTAATGATTATGTACCTCTGTTACTTACACAACTAAGAACAAGAGAAACATAAATACTATTAAGCAAAGATTTACTGTTTTCTTATATGCTGGGTTGCAAGGATTTGTGACCCTGTGCGTATTTCTGATGTAGAAGAAAGAAGTGAGGAGGGCTTCATTTCAGAAAGATGTACAGCAAGTAATGGTAGTTGAGGTTTTTTGGCTATTTATTTTCAAATACACATCAATTGTAGGTTAGGAATTAAAATTTAAAACTTCCAACATTCTGTTAGGATAATTAAACACTCTTGAAGTTTACTATCATCTTTATGTTTGAACTTAAAATAAGAATCTTCGTTTTATGCACGGTATACACTGTAGACACTGACGACATTTAGTCAGTTATAACACTAAGTAACCTTAGAAATTGTGCAAAGAATGACTAATATCATCAAAGTGACTGGCAAAGTTCCTGAATTCTTTGAAGTTTATAATGTGAGTGAGCTTTTGTTTGGAGTTGACAAAAGATGTTTTAACTTCAGAGAGATGTATCCTTGCCTTCCTTCCCATTCAGTTTTAAGTTATGGAGTCCAACGTGTAGATTTGTTGGTTTCTGTAACTTGGGGGGGAAAAAAAAACCCGTAGACGATTTAGTAGGGGTAACCCAGGTTTTCCCTTAAGCTTGCTCTGAGATGACAGAATCATTTTTTCTGAAACATAATAGTGATGAGGCTGGGAAATGCAGCCTGAAGCATATCAGAGAGCTAAGAATTTCAGCTGAAGTCTAAGAGCTTAGTAAATATCCGGCTACTGAATTCACCCTGCTTCAGATGAAAATGTCTTTACAATGGAAAGGGTTAGTAACTGTAGCTACAGGTTGGATGTAGCTAAAATGTGTTGATTTAGTATCTAAACTGTTGAGTGCAGAATTAAGCAAGTAGGGTTGCATAAGGATTTTAAGCAATTATAGCTCAAAAAAGTGTTTATCCTCTGTTTCCACACCAACGTGTGTCTCCATTTT
The DNA here is from genome assembly GCA_013398125.1 of Aegotheles bennettii. Lineage (NCBI taxonomy): Eukaryota > Metazoa > Chordata > Aves > Caprimulgiformes > Aegothelidae > Aegotheles > Aegotheles bennettii. The sequence continues at coordinate 85,558 of VZRW01006973.1, forward strand.
AATTCTGTTAATAGCATTTCTGTGGATTTATATCAGTGTGACTGAATTTGGCCTGTGAATTTGTGCCTGAAGGTGTGAATAGCCTTACTCTGTATAGGAAAGCTTAACCACCTGCAGTGTTGGAAGGTGCAAGAATTGAAGCAAAAGAAAATAATTTTCAAGTCAACTTCTGCTTCCCTGGAAAGGCCTATAGGGATAAATCTTGGATTTAATCAGAAGGACAATCTCTAAAAAATAGGAAAGGGAAATTGAATTAGAATATACTGTTTAGCAAAGAATAATTTGTAGAGTTAAAATGGGATTCTTTTAGAACATTCTTACTAAGTATTTATTGAAACCAAGCCTGTTCAGTTTCCAGAAACTGAGGCTGAAGTTCAAAGTAGTTCTTACAACTGTTACAACATTTATTTTTCATCATGATTATATTGATTGTGTGATCTGATTCGGTAGCATTCCCTCCCGTATGCAACTGTTTCTGTGCTTTTAGAGGAAACAGAAGTGGGTGTGGATGGTAATCTTAGTGCAGACTAGACAGTACTATTAGAGCACTTTCTGCTGTGGATGACCTAGTGGGGAGAGCAAAAGGGAAACACTCTTATTCTTGATGGCAGATGAAGAGTTAAGTGCTTGTGCATATCTATGGATGCTGACCTCATCTCAAGAAAGGCATATGTAGCAGAAGGTACTGGAACAGTAGGAATATGTTATATGCTTTTTATCACCTCTGCAGACAAAGAACATAATTTAATACTTGTTTTTGTAGCCTTGTCAGTGTCCGTGTAGTACTGTAGAACCGTGAATCCTGTTAAGTATTGCTCATTACTGCAGAATTCTCCTGTCACTATTCAGGATTTCCATGCATGGAAGAACACGTTGAAATGAGTACATAATGGGACAGTATTAATTGTTTTATGGGCCCCCTTGCTGCTTGAAAATTCAGTGACCTAAATATAAAAAATATTTTACTTCCATTGGTGATATTAGAACACAAGAATTGTTGCTAGGGGGAGATTTCAGTTGGAGGAATGCTGGGACATGATAGACCCATATTTCCCCTGACCCTCAGTAAAGCTCAGTAGTCCGAGTATAGTTAATATCTGAGTAATTGCTCTACAGAACACCTCATGCTATGTCTTAATTCTTTGTCTGATAGCAATTACTGTTCTTATAAAATTTCTTATGCTCATAAGTATTTTGTGGATATGTTTTCTTTACCTGCGATAAAGTACAATTGGAAAAAATAATCCTAAAATAATAATAACAGAAAAAACTTAATTGAGACCTTGCTGTTAAAAATTGGAATTCCCTTATGCATTACTGTTGGCCTACTTGAAGGACAGCTTTACTGGGTGAATGACTAAGTGCACATTTGATATGTGTGACAAATGTATAGTACCAATTATGGTTGAATATTTCTACCCTAGAATTACTTGTGGTTTCTGATAAATTGCTTATAAATATCACTTTACAAAAATTTCCGTGAAACGTGAGCTTTTTAATGTATTGTCTTCTAATATAATGTGTAAACCTCTATAGTAAATACAGCAATTTTCTTTCAAGAAACAAACAGTTTAAAGAAGCATTGTTATATTTTAGACTTGGGTGGGGGAAGAGTTGGACGTAGGCTTGTTGCTGAAATGTGCTGTCATCATCCTCTTGAGAACGATTATCCTAAAGGCGTAACTGTGAGTGAGTGGGCACCACCGTCTTGTCACTTACAGCTGAAAGAGTGATTAAGAGCAGCTCTTCAGAAGAGCTTGCCATGTCATGCTGACTTGTCACTGCCAGCATCCATCTTGTGGAAGTGCATAGAAACAATTTAAAGGAGAGAGTAAAGTAAAATAATGGGCGG
>VZRW01006973.1:97282-125864 GCA_013398125.1 Aegotheles bennettii
TTGGACGTGAGGACAAAATTTTTCACTGTAAGGGTGATTAGGTATTGGAATAGGTTGCCCAGGGAGGAGGTGCAGTCACTGTCCCTGGAGGTGCTCAGGAGGTGTCTGGATGTGGAGCTGGGTGATGTGGTTTAGTGGTGATGTGAGTAGGCGGTTGGGCTGGATGATCTTAAAGGTCTCTTCCAACCACAATGATTCTATGAGACAGAGTACTTTGTAATTAGACCCTTCCTTGTTCATAGTTTTCTTTCTGCATCTTTTGCCCCTGTAATCTTCACTCACCTGGTTTCTTATTTTCAACCTTTGTCTGGAAAAGCGAATGTCAGGTCTTCACTTCAGCAAATTGCTGTTGTTCACAATGAGGTTATCAGGCTCTTGACCCAGTACCACTGCCTTGCTCATACTGAAATGTGTTTCCATTTCATCACAGCTGGTACTGGATCTCATTCAGATGATGAACTTGCACTGTTCCATCTGCTGACTCCGGGCCCTTCCTTGAAAGAGTTTATGAAGAATTCTGATGTTGCAGGGTCAGGCTCTCCTCCCTCAGGGGATGGCTGCTTTTGTAGATTTCTGCCTGTATTTCTCCAAGGTTTGAATGTTCTCCAGGGTTTTGAATGATCAAGTTTTCACTATTAATGGCATTGATCAGAGGTCATGCTGAGATTCCTGCTTCTCAAATCTAAACCTGCCATATCCTACTGCAAGTTTTTCACATGACATCACAGCATAGCCATATCATACAACTAAAATGTTGAAATTTCATTTAACTTCATATCAAACAACTTTCCATGAGATAAATGGGAACCAAAACCCTCATATTGTCAATGTATCCAACTGCCCCGTTAATCACTATAGATAATGGTAATCTCTGAGACCTTTAGAGAAACTGTGCTATGGAAGAAAGATTCCAAGCTGAATTTGACAAGATAGTATCTTTTTTAGCTTCATGTGCATTTTATTTAACTGGTAAAGGAGAAGTATTTCATAATCCCAGAGAGAAGAAGGGATGGTGACCTGTTGTACACTTCAGAAAACCAAATGGCTTCACCAGCAAGTTCAGGGTCATGATGGTGACTTTGTAAAATGTTGCTGAAATAACAGACAACATAAAATTATGAATAAGTAGAGTTATTGGTTGGAATCATTTAATGTTTGTGCATGGAGTCCCTTAAAAAACACAAAAATAGGGAGAAGGAGCAGACTTTCATACCCTACTTTTCATCCTTCTGGCTGAGTGTGGTTGCAACTGTGCTGAGTGTGTTCTGCCTTACAACTTTGTATAATGAATTTAAGGAGTGGTAGGAAATAAGCAGGCTAACAGCTATGTGTTTATTATATAAATAAAACAATAAATTAGTGTCTGGTAGTGTAATTGTATGTATGTGTGACTCTCAGATACATACCATGAAGAACTCAGCTATTGGTTCTCTTTGTTCTGCATTAAGTACAGAAGAAAGTACTGATACAGGAAAACATACAGAAATAGTAATCATTTATATTAACAAAGGTAACTGCAATTGTATTAGGTAGGTGGAAAATAGCCATGAAATACTTGTTTTAACCAAGACTCATAATTTGGAGGATGCAGGATGTCTGCAGAGTAGGATTCTTTCAAATTCTGGAAGCTTTGTGATTGACCTTAACATTTGGTGTAATGAGTTAAGTGTTCTCTAGTCCTAGCCAATATTGTTCATTAAATCAGTGTTCTTGTGTGCTGTATTCTATTTTCCAATTGAATTGGAACAATTTATTACTTGGTGTAAAGTTGAAAATTGACATTTAGATACATGTCAATTTAAACAGGTGCCTGGAATACTTGCTAAGAAACGATGCCAATCCGGGGATCCGAGACAAACAAGGATACAATGCAGTTCATTATTCAGCTGCTTATGGTCATCGCTTATGTCTTGAATTGGTAAGAAAACTTATCATAGATGAAAGCTGTAACAGCTGCTCTTAGAGAGCATGATGCAGAGGCCAGGGGATTCCTCCACCTTGGTTCTTGATCTGTAAGCTAGGTCAATAGTGTTTTTCAGCCCCTGTGAGGGATGAATATTTAAGCACTTGGTATTCTTAAAATAGGGGCAAAGTGAGGAGCTAAGATGCCAGATACTGGCTTAAAAAGATAATGCATTCTGAGGTGGAGAGAGAACTGGTTGAGGATGTGGGATATTAGTTTTGTTTTGTTTCTTAACTTGGAATATACTGCTTAATTTTTTCCTGATGGCTGAAATAAAATAACCACAGGTTATCCAACTGAGAAGTGTTAAGAAATTTTGCAAATGTCATCTGAAGGAGACTTAAAATGTAGGGAAAACCCTACATTTCCCTACTTAGGTTTCCCTACTTAAAATGTAGGGAAAACCTGTAAAGTAAGGGTGCCTTTACAGAGTTACAGTAACTAATGGCCACTTAACAGAATTTTAGATGATAAAGCCTCAAGTAGTTTTTTTTATTAAACCCTTTGCAAAAATGTGTATGTTACTTGATATGCTAATTTCATCTTCTCTGTGTTCTACAACTTAGTACTTTTGTGTAAATTATACTTTTATATTCAAATGTATTCAAACATGAATTCTGCTTGTTTTTAATTGCAGATTGCAAGCGAAACGCCTCTAGATGTTGTAAGTGTGCATTATTTTTCACTGTTAAAGTACTACTGTACAGCGAAAGGGAACATGTAATTTTTAAAATACTGCTTATTTTTAGACTTGCTCAACCATTTCTTCAATGCATAGATATATTATTTAATCTCAATTACAGTTTAGGTTAAATTGCAATTCAGAATTTTACAATAAAAATATTTAAGCCTTTTTTTGCTTAAACATTAGTATAACCATCTTATAAAAGTGTGATAATGAAAAGTGATAGTGATCTGAATGTTTTTGCTGTTCTTCAAACACTTTAAATGTTTTAACTTTACTAGTATGCTAAATTAAATATGGTCTTGAAAAAGACCCAGAATTAAAACTTCAGAACACGTCTGAAAGTAACAAAGAGAAATTAATAACATAGATATTTTAATCCTATTTTATAACACTTGTGCCTTTTTTGGGGTCCATTTCTTCTCTTTGGGAAATGTTTTTGCTTTCTGAGAAATCAGTCCTACCTTCTGGCTTTTCATATTGTCTTCTTGCTGACTTGTTTGTTGCTGAGTTTTTTCCTGCTGCAGCTGTTCTCACCTGTCCTTGCCTTCCCTTTGTATGCATTTCATCTATATTATTTTGTATGTCTGCTTCTGGATAAAAATAATAAATTCAGATTAGTTTCTGATTTAATTATTATAGAATCATAGAATGGTTTTGGTTGGAAAAGACCTTTAAGATGATGAAGTCCAGCTGTTTACCCTGTATTGCCAAGTCCACAGTTCAACCATGTCCCTAAGCATTATTATGCAAAATTAAACCTCTGTGGCTGGGAGAAGAATATGGAGGAGGGGTTGCAGTCATTGCAATTCAAACTCTTTCAAAGATTGAAGGACATCTAGTATTCTTAATGAAACTATGATCCTATATTGTTCTTTGTTTTTTTCTTCCTTTATTTTTCGATCTGTGGATACTGGAAACTGTAGCAATTATTGCTGAATGTTTTTAAGGATGAGGGGTTTTTGCAGTCACTCACTCTGACTTTCTCTCTGCTAAGCTAATGGAAACGTCGGGTACTGACATGCTGAATGATTCAGACAACAGAGCACCTATAAGTCCACTGCATTTAGCTGTAAGTATTTAATTTTTTAGTGATGATAGAAATTTGTTAATTTTGTGTATGTTCCTCACTTGAAATAATCTGAGGGTGATGTAACTGTAACATAAAACAATGAAACATGCAGTATTCAAAATACCAGTAGTTACACAAATTGGAGACAGGTGATTTTCTGAAAGTAGTTTCAGTTGCTGACTGAAAGTCTAAAATGGAAAAAAATGACCAACCTTCCTGCTGAAATTGTGAGGTTTTTTAATTAGTTGCAACTATTGTAACTACTTACATGCTGCATCAGTAGCTCTTCCACATGTTAAAACAAAAATGGTGTCCTCGCAGTTTCATTTATGTAATCCTGGGAAGAAAGGGAAAAACGTGAAGGATGAGAAAATTGAAGAATTTTCTTATTCTTGTAGGCCTATCATGGTCACCATCAAGCTCTGGAAGTGCTGGTACAGTCACTGCTGGACCTTGATGTGAGGAATAACAACGGAAGGACACCACTGGATCTTGCTGCCTTTAAGGGACACGTGGAATGTGTAGATGTGCTCATTAATCAGGGAGCATCAATCTTGGTGAAAGATTATGTTGTAAAGAGGACTCCAATACATGCTGCAGGTATGTGCTAACTGCTAGCCTCTAAAAGTTTGGCTTTTGAAGTGGATCATCTTTGTGTTTAGAAGTGTCTATCATTAATGTTCTATGAAACAGTGTTTAGGAATAGATGATGACTATTAAGATATCTGTGCTTGCAGCCCAGAAAGCCAACCATGTCCTGGGCTGCTTCAAAAGCAGCGTGGCCAGCAGGGAGGTGGTTCTGCCCCTCTACTCTGGTGAGACCCCACCTGAAGTACTGCATCCAGCTCTGGAGTACTCAGCACAAGACAGACATGGACCTGTTGGAACAGGTCCAGAGAAGGGCCACAAAAATGATCAGAGGGGTGGAACACCTGTCCTATAAGGAGCTGGGGTTATTCAGCCTGAATAAGAGAAGGCTACCAGGAGACCTTATTGTGGCCTTTCAGTACTTAAAGGGGGCCTATAAGAAAGATGGGGACAAATGTTTAAGCAGGGCAGAGGGTAATGGTTTTAAACTAGAGGAGGGTAGATTCAGACTGGATGTAAGGAAGACATTTTTTATTATGAGTGTGATGAAACACAGGCAGCACAGGTTGCCCAGAGAGGTGGTAGAAGCCCCATCGCTGGAAACATTCGAGGTCAGGTTGGATGGGGCTCTGAGCAACCTGATCTAGTTGTAAATGTCCCTACTCAAGTTTGGACTAGATGACCTTTAAAGGTCTCTTCCAACCCAAACCATTCTATGATTCTAAGGTATATACTACACTGAGAAAGGTGTAACAAAGCAGTTGCATGTAGAAACCGGTATCAATCCCATAAATCATTTCGGCTCAAGGAGTGCTGTTCCATGCAGGTCTTTGGAAGGGCACATTGTCCTTGTCCATTCAGCTAGCTAGGCTAGCTCTGCTGACAGGTGTCAGTTACGTGTTCCTGTTTTCTCTCCTCATCTTTCAGGCAGCTCAGACTGTAGGCCCAAATTTAGATATATGAATTGTGTTGCCTGTCTTGGCAGTAAAATACTTCTAAAAATGACTGGAGTCTTGGAGAATTTTGTGAGTTTGAGAAGAGACATGAAAACTATACTTTGTTTTTTTTCCAAGGATTTAAATGACTCCTGAGTGTTTTCAAAATGACAGCAATCCTTTGCAATGTTTTCTCACTGCTTTCCTAGGAAACTTCTATAAATCTGCCTTTCTCAAAGTCTAGCATTCCTACTATATTCTGATTTATTTTTTTTCCTCTCTTTGATAATAGGCTTTTTTAATTGACATTTATAATTATGGTGTTATAGAAATGTTGCAGTAAGAAGAGCATTACGTACAAAAAATGGTTATTCTAACCACTTAATTTGTTGTCCATGAGCACAAGCTGTATTCTTCTATTTGATTTAGCTTTTTCTGACTTCTGTTAGCATCTCTGTCAACTAGAGAAGCATGAATTGTCACTGTTCTGATGTGGACTGAATACAGCAGCTGTATGTCAGAAATAATTTCCCCTCCAACAACCAGTCATTTATTTTTATCTTTCACGAGTTGCATTTAAATGTGATTTCTCAGTTTTTTGTTTCTTTTCTTTTTCCTTTTTTTTTTAACTGCTTGGTTAATTACATTGCACTTCCTTCCCCTCTTTCTAAATGTGATTTCAGTTATTATTTCATAACTACGCACGTGCTACACTTGCTAACAATATTTATGATTGGCTAAGTGTGTGCTTATATGTGAAAAACAAATACCTGTTGGCAATTGACAGTTGGAATCAATTACTCTTAATACCATACAGGTGAGAAGGTCTGATTTCTGAAATAATTTTCTAGTGTTCATATTTTTTGTTTTTAATTTAAGTTATAACAATGATAAAGCTATATAGTGGGTTCTCAAGCTAACAGGCTTTAATCTGAGCAGGTTACCATTCTGTTTGAGCTGTATACTCAAAGGCAGTTAATGTAAAACTCTTATGATGTTTTACAGCTACGAATGGTCACTCAGAATGTTTGCGGCTATTGATAGGAAATGCAGAACCACAGAATGCAGTGGACATTCAAGATGGAAACGGACAGTGAGTTCAAATGATACACACTCTGTTCTTCACAAGTTACTGCATTTTATAAAAGGAAAAACTTGAGTATTTTACATTGGTGATTGTTAATTTTTTACTTTAAAGGGAGATGATACCTGAACTAGGAGAAATGCGACTGTGTGTTTTGCAATTAGCATAATATTGGTGGTGAAAAACGTTCAGCTGGGAGGAAACTAAAATGTGTCTTATTGCCCAGATGGTGGAAAACTGGATTCTAATAACTTACTCGGGGCTTATTAGGGGATACTACTTTATTTTCTTGAATCTAAAAAGAAAATGTGAGTGGCCTTCTTAGAGTGAAGGTAGTTCTAGAGAAGATCATAGAAGTTGTAAATTTTAACATCATTGTCCAGAAGGGCAGTAGTTGTTCTGTTTCAGCTGAGTGCTAGTCTGTTAAATTTCCATGTAGATTACATTTTACTTCACTCTCTGTTTAGGACTCCTCTGATGTTGTCAGTTCTCAATGGGCACACCGACTGCGTTTATTCACTCCTTAACAAAGGAGCAAATGTAGATGCCAAAGATAAGTGGGGAAGGACAGCATTACATAGAGGGGTAAGAAAATGTTCCTTTTCTGTCCTTTCCAGCTTTATACATAGTAATTTCAAATGTAGATTTAATATGTAGTGTCAATTAATTTCTCTTTATTCTCATCTTGCCATTCTTAGTTTTTAATTGTCTTTTTAGTTGCTTTCAAAGGGCTGACTACATACCCTCAGAATTCTTTTGGACTTGTAGAGACTCTTAATCTTGTTAAGAAGTGTTAACTGGAGATGTCTGAGAGTGCAGCTTTTTGTTATGGGGTAGGGGTAGTCTTAATGGGAGGAAGAAAAGCATGATGCATGCCATATGCCAAATATTTTTTGTATAGTCTCTTCCAGACAAGAGAAGTAAATGGGCCCTAGAGATTAGCAGTTTGTTCAGTGTTATGCCAAGAAATTACTCTGTGATCAGTATTATAGTACATTGCTGTTTTCCCAACAGAATGGCTGTTTCCTGGAATGAAAATAATAACTGTGCTTATTTTGTTATTACTTACAAATGTAAGAAATTGCCTTGAAGTTATACGCCTTGGCTTACATACATGAATATTTACAATTTTGCTATTTCCTCTCTCTCTCTTCCAGGCAGTTACCGGTCATGAGGAATGTGTGGAAGCATTGCTTCAACATGGTGCTAAGTCCTTATTACGAGACTGTAGGGGGCGAACCCCTATACACTTGTCAGCTGCATGTGGACATATAGGTGTTCTAGGAGCTCTCCTGCAGTCAGCTACATCTGCAGATGCAGTACCTGCAATAGCAGACAATCACGGCTATACGTCACTGCATTGGGCCTGCTACAATGGTAAAACACATTAAAGTTAAAACACGGTCTAAATGTATTTGTTGGTATTGAGATAGAAGTTATTACTACTTAGAAAAGTAATAGATAAACTCTGTCTTCTTTCAGTTCACATTCATCAATGTGACAGACATGGTATCTTGAGGGGAAATGCATTAACACCTAATACATATTAGGTGTTTATTTTTGTACTACATAAACAGTCTTCTTAGCTTTATTGCTCAAGGAGTCTTTCAAGAAATTCAGCATAGCACCTGTGACTAGAAATGTGCCACACATTCCAAAAAAATAATCCTCACAGGGACTGTTGGGAAGAATAGTTTCAAATTAAATCTTTTTTTTAAACTTGCTTCAAATCAACCCGGATAGGCATAAGAAGCTGGAGTATATAAGTGATTCAATAGTTTATTTTTTTCTTCACTAATACTTTTCTTGGATTTGGGGGTGAGTGAGGCCTTAAAAGGTAGGAAATTCATTCAGCTCCTTTGTTAAAGATTTTGCTCTTTGTGTTAATTTCCAACGTAGCAGAGGTTCTCATTTATTTCACCCCTGAGTTTCCTGATAGAGAAAGTTCAAGAAGGGTTTAGAGCTTCATTTTACCAATTATTTTTAGGTGAGTAACTAACTAGAGTGTCTTCACAGCTGGAACAACTGTGTAATACACCGATTATTCGAAGTAGAATGATATCTCTTTATCACATTCATAAAATTAAACTCTTACAGCTTGGTCCATTTTCTGCGTGACCACAGTGTCTGAATAAAACAGAACTGAAATATTCTTGATTTGTAGAATGAAAATTTGGCACGACTAGTGAAAATACAGATCTTCAGACATAAGTGAATATTGAATTAAGGTTCTCTGCGTATATGCATTGAAGATCAAACAGGTAGTTACAATTGTAACAGCAGGCCATAGAATTTTGAAAAAAATAGTAGGATAGGTTGAACATGTTCTTTTTAAGCTTTTGTTATATCTGTCAGCTTGTTTTTTCTTTGGGTTTAGCAAGACAGTGGAACAAAAATAACTCTCAAATGGTGGAGACCTTTTCATGTAGACCAAGATGTGAATGTACAGAAGAGTTTGAAACATGGAGGTGTAAAGAACTAAGTTACATGTTCTGGGTGTTCTACAGACAGCATGAGATCCCTTCTAAATTTCACAAAGTTTAAAGTGTTAAAAGTCAGTTTGATTTTTCAGGATTCTAAAAATGTCTTAGTTCCTAAATGTAACCCTATCGAAATATAACCAGTGTGTCTTTGAAACTTTAAAAGAAAATATTGCTTAATCTAATTTAGATACATATTTTTGTTGTAATCAATAAATAGACATTTTCCTTTTTTTTTAATACCTGTTACATTTGCTTTAGGTCATGACAGTTGTGTAGAGCTCCTCCTGGAACAGGAAGTTTTCCAGAAAATGGAAGGAAATTCTTTCAGTCCACTGCATTGTGCTGTGTAAGGAAGTGCAAAATTATTCTTCATAGATTTCATTGCTGCATTTAACAAAAGATTTATCATTCTGTAAATAACAGCTTGTTTAATTCATTATAGGATAAATGACAATGAAGGTGCTGCAGAAATGTTAATTGATACACTAGGTGCTGGTATTGTAAATTCAACAGATCCAAAAGGAAGGTAAGAGTGTAAACACACAGTGGGAGAACGTAATGTAATAGAGTGGCTCTACTTAATTCTATAATCGTTTGAGTTTTTTGTATTTCCTACTTATGTTAATTCCCCCTTCCCCGTTTTTATTCTTTGAAGATTTTTTTATTATCTGTGCTAGAAATAAATTTTAGATTTTAAAAAATCCTGTTTTGATTCAATAAACCTGAATTGGCTTTTTATTATATAGGCAAGTTTGAGCGTGTTTTAAGTTGTATCACTGTGTGTGTAGTATTTTATGCATTTTTTTTTCCTGAATCAAATTGTATCTCTATTATAAACAACATAGAGGGAATTATTTGAAACTTGAAGGTGACGTTCTAAAGGCAGCAGTCACAATATCAACAATACTGATTTCAAAGGATCAGTGGGAGGGACTGCCCAGTCTTGTATCTGCAGGATCACAGTCAGGATGCCCCTTTGAATAAAGTAGAAAGCATGGCTGAATATGGCCATAATGTCTTTTGATCTGTTGTAGAACTCCTCTTCATGCAGCAGCTTTTACAGATCACGTTGAGTGTCTACAGCTTCTGCTCAGTCACAATGCTCAAGTAAACGCTGTAGATTCTTCTGGGAAAACACCTTTAATGATGGCTGCAGAAAATGGACAGACGAATACAGTTGGTAAAGAGAAAGCTTTATGTATTTTTTATAAGTTTGTTAATATTACTGTGGGTAAATTTGCCTTCTAGTTAAGGTTCTTGTAGATATGTTTTATCAAAATTGTGTTTTAATTTTATACAATGTAAGCCATTAAGACTTTAAAGAATATGCTTTTAGTTAATAGAAATTTTTATTTCCCCAGAGGTGCTGGTTAGCAGTGCTAAAGCTGATCTGACTTTGCAAGACAGTTCTAAGAACACAGCACTCCATTTGGCATGCAGCAAGGTGTGTGTGTAGTCTGACTTATCAGTGCTGAGCTTTGTCATCGAGCACTGTTTGTAAATATTAACTTGTCACTTTGAAAAGACATTCAAAGTAATTTTTGAAGAGTATTTGTTATATGACAGATGTTTGTTCTCTATTAAGGGTCATGAAACTAGTGCCTTGTTAATACTGGAGAAGATTACAGATAGAAACCTCATCAATGCCACCAATGCAGCCTTGCAAACGTATGTATCAGCAGGGAGTGTGTTTTACAGATTAGTTTTTGGTGTGTATCTTGCTCATAAAGAGGAATATTTTTCAGAATTTTTTTCAAAATTGGTTGAATTGTAATTGCTTACCAGGTACCAAGAGTTGAACCAACCTGAAGTGAAACGGCGTTTTGCTCATACGTAAAGTTCTGGTTTTAGCTGGGTGAAAGGGATGATAAATAAATCTTACTGTGATTGATGGAATTCTGTGTGGAATTACTGAAATCCACTGAGACTACCTGTAAACCAATATTTTTCTGTTTTATATTATCTAATTTTTCAAAATTCACTTCAGTTAACAACTCATTCAAAGCAAACTAAGACTTGTCTTCAAAGCTAGGTAATAAAGAACCAAACTTAGCTGAGCTATGCTTTGATTCTTCAGCATGCTTTCTGTTAGCAAAAGACTATTCCTACTAGGATGAAAAAAGGTATTTTCTGTTAAATATTATGGAGAATACAGTATCGTTAATGCTTCCTGAAAATCTCTCAAGTACAATGAAACTCAATCATAAGGAAAGCTTAAAAATGTAGTGGTATGACATACTGGGGAATATGTATCAGGATGGGCTATTAAAATTACTCTTTTGTGTTCTTTTTTCCTTTTAAATAATGTATTTGTGTTATAGGCAATACTTGACACCTAATATGTGGCTGAATTATGTACATAAATTGTTAGACTGCTTTAATAACACCATCACAGACCATTTAGAAAATAAACACTGGAACTTTTAAGCAAGTCACGTATTTCTCTGGCCTTACATCCCTTCTGAAATCCATCATGTTCAAACTTCTACAGTTCTTCCAACTATTCCCAGAGATCTGCTCAAACTAAGGAGCTAAAACAGTAAGACTTCTTTCCCTGCACTTGCTGCTTGCCCTGGTGCACCTCAGGCCTCATGAAATAACCAGAAAGCAGGAAAGGGATTCATTCCCTCACTTCTGGCTTGAAGCAGGGATGTCTTGAGAGAAGGAAAAGCAAAAATGAGATGGGAATGGAAGTGGAAAAGTATGCTACCACAGGCTCCTGTAATTCCCCATGCCTTGGCTCATAGTCTGATGAAGAGATGTCACGGGGAAAATTAAGTACATGTTTGCACCTCCATGAATGTTTATATAAATTGCAAGATTTTAACAGTTGTTTAAAATACTGTTGGGCTATTAATTTTTTTTTAGTAACTAAACTGACTTTCTAAACAGCTTAAACAATGTCCTACTTTGTGGCAAGATAAGCATTAAAATTGTTGGCCTCTATATTAAAATTACTTTAACTACAGTACATTTTTAAGTATACCTGTGGTGTGCAGTAGTTCTTGAATTTTGATACTTTAATATAAACACCATAGATACAGTTGCTCCTGTTTGTATCTTTTGCATTTCTGGTCTCTAAGTAAGGCACTTGTTTCCAAATCAAAATGCAGTTCACAGTTAATTCAAACAATTTTAAGAATCTCTAAATAAATGAAGAGCAACATAAAGCAGAAGGGAAGTAAGCAGCTTATTCTGTTTCCTGCTGAGTGGAGGTGGGGTTTTATTTAAGCCAGTAGGAACCAATTTTGAAAAACTATTGCATTTGAAAAAAGAAATAATTAGAATATTTGAGGTAAAGCTATACTTGATAGATCAAGTCACCACAAAACTGTTATGGTTAATAGTTTGAGGTTTTGAAAAGTAATCTGCTTTTCTTGCTTCATCATTATAGTGTAAAATAATTATCTCTAGTCACAATGGAATACAGACAGATTGAAAGCTTCTGCGTCTCTTAAAAGCATTTACATGCAATAAAATTACTCCCATTCTGCTGTTAGTATTCTAATTATTATTGCCAGTGATGCGCATTAACTGTCAGATGTGATGATATCTGTTACAACAGTTCAGTGAAGGGTTTGTCACCAGCAGAGTACTAGATGTTTCTTTTTAGCATGATCAAGTTCATAAGCAGGCAGGTCTTTTCTAGTAGCTACTTCCTCACCGTGTGGTGCCATAAAAGGAAGAAAGTACACAATTGTTATTGTACATTTTTTTTGCAATAAGAAGAGATTTGCTGCTTTTCCCTTCTTAGTTATATCTACAAAATTTATATAATTTGTAAATAACATACAAGTATAAATACTTCAATAATAATTTAACTAGAGGAAAGCTACCTGTCTTACTTAATATCTTGTTCTGAGGTTTTACATACGAGTTTTCTTGTCTTCACAGACCTCTGCATGTTGCTGCTCGGAATGGACTAACGGTTGTAGTTCAAGAGCTTTTAGGGAAGGGAGCAAGTGTACTTGCTGTAGATGAAAATGGTAAGAAAAACTTGACTTTGTTTCCCCATAAGGAACTGTGGTTTTAAACTCGGCTCACTGAAAAACAACAAGCCTTTGGAAATATCATACGAGCCTTGCAGAAGGTTCTTCCATAGAAAAAAATGTGTTGGTGATGGGTCATTTTAGCAAAGCAGCAGCAGTGTGAGGAGAGTGAAAACTGAAGAACCATGCAGGTCACAGCATTGAAATGCTTGGTTTGCATTTGGAGTTTTATAATATATACCCTATAAATACACTAGCTTTGGCATACTGGAAGCGGTCAGAAAGACAAAGTAAAATATAACTTTCAGCTGTTTAGAGGCTGGGTTGAATTGCCGTTCATTTTGTCACGGTTGGTATACTGGTGTTAGCCTTTAAAAGCAAGAATGAATTACAGATCTCAGTTACTGGTCTCAAGCTTCTGGCTCTTTAGAGCTTTTTGGCACACAGAAATAAGAAAAAGTAACTGCTTTATCACAGAGAATCCTATGCCTTACCTTGTAAGAACAAAAGAAAATTAGATCTACTGACTTACAGTTTGCATATTTTCACGTAAGACATCTGTGGTCTTCCAGAGCTGTGCTTTTTAGAGCGTAAGAGCTCCTGCTCTTATGCCATACTTCAATGTGTCTTAAATGAAAGCAGTAGCTGAGGTTGGGAGGGAAGGAGGTTGCTTTTGGGTTTTTTGGGGGTTTTGTTGTGTTTTTTTTTTTCCAGAAGGGAGGTGCCTAGTTAATAGTACTAATTGTATTTCCAGTTTGTAAAGTTTTTCCTCTCTTAATGTTTACTGTGACTTTCTCTCTGTGTTTCTCAAATTATGCTGCTTAAAGTGACATGGGTGATTTAAAGATCATTCCTTGCCTAAAATAGGGGACAGGGGTAACTGCTAAATGAAACTCCCTAAAATGAAGAGATTGGAAAACATTCCTTTTTGATTTGTTTCTCATCACAAGTATGCTAACTGTCTTAATTGACATCCCTCAAATAAAAGTTAGGCATTGGCTTCACAGTGTATGTTACTGTATATTGTAATATAGAATGATTGAAATTTTATACTCTGCCTTTTCAGTTAACTGCCCCTGAGACTTCAGCCAGCTTGTTAATGAGATAGGACAGTCTTATTAAAATAGCTGTCTGTGATGAACAGCTGTATGGAAGCTTCTGAGGAAATAATTAAGATGTTGAGCTGTAGTTTCTGCAGTGGCTCCCTAATGAATGCCCTCACCCATCACTGTTGCCTGCTATTTGTTCTCTCTCCTCAGCCAGGTGACTTCCTCACCATTTTCAATTCCAGGCTTCTCTTGCTAGCCTAAAGTGTCTGACTGTGCTTAGCAACACAATTAAATCTTTGTTCCAAAGCCCACTCACTTCTGGGATTTTTTTGTAACTGAAAATTTAAAAATACTAATTGATTTTTATGTTCTTATTTTTAACAGTGCAAGCTAAGCAATATAAAATATTTTTACAGCTGAAAGATGACATGATCTTGGAGAAATTTTGACATTGTCTTTATTTTAAATGAGGGTTTTGGTTTTTCTTGACTTTCCAGGTTACACACCAGCTTTGGCCTGTGCGCCCAACAAGGATGTGGCTGATTGCCTAGCGCTCATTCTGGCCACGATGATGCCTGTTTCATCGAGCAGTACATTACCTTCCCTTACATTCAATGCCATTAATCATTACACCAACACCTCAAAAACTGTCACCTTCGATTCCTTGCCAATCATGAGGAGTGACCATAGCTCTTACTGTACTTTTAACAACATTGGCAGGGAAGATGGCTACCCGTATACAGAAGAAGACGAGCTCAATGACTCAGATTCTGAGACCTATTAGAAGCTACGTTTTGTAGGTCTGAAGAGTGAACCCTCATGCTGGAAGGTCAGACTTATGCTTTTGAAAAAAGCTATCAGTGTTTGAATGCAAAAGAGGACAGACCTTTGAGAAGATGTTTTTTACTGTGGTTGCATATAAAAAAAAAATCTGAGACTCTAGGAGAATTTTTAAGAGCTTATTTTGCAGAAGAAGCATAAATTCTTGAATAAGTACTTGGAATCCATGGCAAAACAAAATAAAGAATGTCAAAACTGTTTTATTTAACTGTATTCTGTTTCTGGTGCCGGGAGTAATTTCTGCAGACTGGGCACCCTACTTCATGTAAATGAACAACACTGTTGTACAACACAAAGGATGCTAGATTTAAATATTATCGATAAAACTAAAACCATTTTGAAGGCAATAAATGAGTTTGGTACAGTAGGCATTGTTTGTGCTGCAAATTGCCAAAGGACCAAATAACTTAAAGATTTTTTTAATTAAATATGTTTTTGTGAAAACTGGAATAGGTTATTTGAGAAGTTGTTTTAACCAAACCTTAATTACTTCTGGAAAAGAAGCTTAGAGTTGGTTTTAAATGTTGATTTTTTTAATTTTTTATTTTATCATCTGAAAGCCTTCCGACACTATTAAATGTACCATGAAAGAAAGCAGATGTAATTTTAAGTTTTATTTTCTTTTTCTTTTAGGAGAAATGAAAATTAACTTGTCATACTTTTATAATACTAAAATTAAACCAGCTAACAAGGTGAAGTCAGGGTGAAAAATGTACAGTGTAATAAACAAGGGAAGGGGTGGGAGATGTGGGAGGGAAGCAGTAATTTTTGCACAGTTTTAGATTTTTTAACTTTCAGGTTTTGGATTGAGATTTTTTTTTTTTTAATTTAAAAACACATTAACAACTTGGAAACTATGAAACTGCATAAAAATTTCAAATGTCTCGATAACCCTGTTGTGACTATTTTCAATAATTTGTCCACTTCCTTACATCATAAATTTGTATGTAAGACTAAAATTGTATATCCCTATCACCTTTTTTTAAAAAACAAAACAAAACAAAAACCCTGGAGTTACAGGGGGGGTGGGGAGGGAGGGAGGTGAATTTAAAAGTATATTTCCCTATTAGAAAAAAAAGTACAGTGTCTGGTCTGTGGGAAGAGCTGTGTATCTTTGTTGTGCTCTGTTTAGAAAAAAAAACAGCAGAAACAGGTCCCTGTAATGTAGTTCAGACTTGCCCGAAGATTTATTTTTTTTAATTTATAACAGACTACTGTGGTTTTTTTAATTGCCTGGAGAATGAAAAACTGACATAAGTAAGCTGAAGTTTTGTCTGTTAAATATGAGTATTTACTTTATTTGGCTCTGCTTTAACTATAACTGTTACTTTTCAAGTGAATTTGTTCATGTACATGCAAGGAATCCTTGCATGTCCTGGTAAAGTACAAATAAATTACTACAAACTGATTCCAATTTCCTTTTTATCCTTTTTGTATTGTGAAACTGGAAATCTTTATGATATTGTAAATTATCAGCTGGTTTTCTGAACATAGTATGAAAACACGGGACAATATTTTGATCTATTTGATAATTTTGTGGGTTTTTTGAAGAATTAATGAGCATGTACATAGAAATAGTGACTGCTTGAATACTGTATTTACCTGCACTCTTTCAGTACTTCAAGATTCCTGTATATTTTACGGAGTATAATAAAACCCAAATGTGAGTTCTAATGAATAATTTATTTTATCTACTAAGCATTAATGACAGTGTTTCTTTGTTGAACTGTTAGAATTTATAAAACCTACTTCACAAAGGCTTGGCCAGCATTTTAATTCTAAAGTGAAGGTAAGCTATTTAAATTTTAAGTAATTTTAAATGTTAATTTACTTCATTATTCCTTTGGCTTCCTTTTAAGTATTACTACCATTTGTGCCTGTGTTCATTGTTTATATATGCAATATGTTTGTGAGCAGAATTAGATTATTTCAAGGAGATTGTGATTTCTGTATTGTCTTCCTCTGAATCTTTCGAAGTGCAGGGCTGTGGGCAGTGATGTACGTGCCTCAGCTGGGCACAGGGGCAGCGCTCAAAAGATCTGTATTGGCCTGTCTTGAGAGTCACTGCATCTATTTAAATACAAAGGCTGGAGCTGCACAGACACATTTTTCCTCATACACTTGTGGAAAATCTGAATCTGAATGCCAAGTAGCATGCTTGTTACTTAAAAGGTAGCGATTGCGTATTTCTGTTAATGAAATTGTCCAATTTTTGTTGCCTCAGAGGAACTGTGAAAATATTATATTAATAGGCCTCTATTACCTGTGCTAACTTCTATTTGACTTGAAGATGACCTGTTACCTCAGAGTGTGGTGTCTGTAGCCATAGGGCAGTTTGTAGAAGGGGACACTCCTGTCGTCTTTGGAAAATTAGCAGGGCAGTAGAGACTCTTTATGTATACTGTGTGCCTGGGTGACAGAGGAGGAACAGCTCAGAAGGCATTGGTTTAACAGTTAAAGATTTGGATATGGAGTACAGGCAAATGCAGGAGAGAGTGCTGTTGCAACACTTTTGTTTCCTTGCGTCAGTCAGAAATTGTTCCTCTCTTTCACTTCATTACTACTCACCTCGTGAGGAAGAAAACTTCTGCTGCATTTAATAGCATTATTTTTAATCCAAGTTTTGTGAACTTTTTACAGCTAAATATGTCTTTTTTTAACTACAAATTGTTAATTCCATTTGGGAATTCAGAGTTATATGATTTGTGTATCTCATCAATCTCATCTAGAATTTATTCGGGGAGCTTGTTGATTGCAATTTGCATAGATTTGGTTATTCCTGTTTAAAAAACAACATCAAAAACGTGCATTACAACCTGGCAGTATGGGTAGGACATAATTGTTCCTTGTAAGTGATAATTGGGACTATTACAAGACTATGGTTTTATTCCAAAAGTGGAACATGATTTGTTTAAAGAACACACTACTGTGGTTAGCAACCACTTTCTTAATGAGAGGTCAAGGAACAGGAGATCACTTGTTTAGATTCCTTGTTCTGTAAAACAAATAATGCTGTCTATGGCTAGTAAGTTTTTTTTATTTAAAACAAAAAGTTGTTCATACCTGAGTGGAGGCCTGTCCATTTCTGGAAAATTACATTAGAACCTCAGTCTTTCTAAAAGAAATCCTCCTTTTTATACAGATGAATAAGGCATGGTTATTGTCACAACCTTCATCCAAACAATCTCTTGGATTTTCACCAAGAGGAGAGCAGGGAGCCTTGGCTGGATCACTGAAGCAATATATTAGAATAAAAGATTTGGGAGGGGGGAGGGGGGGGAGAAGGGGAGGAGGAGGGGGGCCGGGAAGGAAATCGAATGGACTTCAGAAATGGGAACCACCAGGTCTGCTCAGCTTTGTGTCCTCTGACTTCTGGGATGTTTAGGGTTTTTCCAGTTCTCAGGGTGAATGTTCTGCAGGAGAACATGCCACATGAGTATTAACCTCCCAGGCCCAGCTGTTACTTTTACAGTGCGGTAGCATAAATGCTGGATGCTGTTAAAATGAAACTCTGTTTCCTTCCCTGAGTGACCCCACTGTTATCAAAAATATTTTTCCTGTAATTTATTACAAAATCCTGATCTTGTCTCCTGCTTTATATTTCCTGGTATTACTCTACTGATTCCCCACCCGTGTACATCTCCAAAATAATCATATAAATACATGTGGAACAATCAGAGCTAGAAATGCGCACTTTTTAAAATTGGATCTTGGTTGTGGTGTTTTTTTCTTCTGGTTGTGTATTTTCTGGTTTAAATTCTGACTTGTCTACCAGGCTGAAGAATTTAATAAATGTTTGGTTTAAAAAAGTTAATATTTAAAAATCAATGACTTCAAACTTTTGCTCCTTTTAACATGCACACAAAGATCACAAAGCTGTTGCGTAAGTGGAAGGTCACCAAAAAGGAATATGAAATCATGTTTACAGATTCTTCACCCCAATAATTCTGGTTTTGAGAGGAATTAGCCTTCCTGTCTTGCCCAGAGATTAGCATAGAATGGTTTGGGTTGGAAGGGACCTTGGGTAGGAAGTGAAGATCACCTAGTTC
Source organism: Aegotheles bennettii (assembly GCA_013398125.1). NCBI lineage: Eukaryota > Metazoa > Chordata > Aves > Caprimulgiformes > Aegothelidae > Aegotheles > Aegotheles bennettii. Next base: position 116,020 of record VZRW01006973.1, read on the forward strand.
CAACCCCCCTGCCATGGGCAGGGACACCTCCCACTACACCAGGTTCCTCCAAGCCCTGTCTAACCTGGCCTTGAACACTGCCAGGCAGGGGGCAGCCACAGCTTCTCTGAGCAACCTGTGCCAGTGTCTCACCACCCTCACAGGAAAAAAATTATTCCTAATATCTAGATCTACCCTCTTTTAGTTTGAAACAGTTTCCCCTTGTCCAATTGCTACACACCCTTGTAAAAAGTCCCCCTCCAGCTTTCCTGTAGCCCCTTCAGGTACTGGAAGGCTGCTGTGAAGTCTCCCCAAAGCCTTCTCCAGGCTGAACATCCCCAGCTCTGTCAGACTGTCTTCATAGGAGAGGTGTTCCAGCCCTTTGATCATCTTCGTGGCCCTTCTCTGGACTCACTCCAACAGCTCTATGTCCTTATGTTGGGGACTCCAGAACTGGACACAGTACTGCAGATGGGATCTCAGCAGAGCGGAGGGGGAGAATCACCTCCCTTGACCTGCTGGTCACGCTTCTTTTGATGCAGCCCAGGATACCATTGGCTTTCTGGGCTGCAAGCACACATTGCTGGGTCAGGTTGAGCTTCTCATCAACCACCACCCCCAAGACCTCCTCTGGGCTGTTCTAAATCCATTCTCCACCCAGTCTGTATTTGTGCTTGCAATTCCCCTGACCCAGATGCAGGATCTTGCACTTGGCCTTGAACTTCATGTGGTTTGCACAGCTCCACCTCAAGCCTCTCGGCTGTGGGTGGCTCTAACTGTTGTCTCTGACTTCTGACCTGTGTTGCCTACGCCTGCTCTCCCTGTAGGGGGAGGAAGGAGAGCACAGTGAATCTCTTAAGTACTTCCCTTGCCTTGACAGTTAAAAAACTTGATTGAGCAATGATTCACTTCAACCAGTAAATAACTGGGGTTCTCAGGAATGGCATTTGTCACCACTTTCATGGAGGAGCAGGGAGTAGTTCTTTCTAGCCACTGAACCTGTGTGTGTGTGTGTCAGTAGTAGTGGTTAGGCATTGTTCAGGTACAATTATGAAATTATGATTCATAACAATTATGAAAACGTAATTTTTTTGCCTTAGTCTTCCTATTCACTTTAGATGGTATGTCTGAAGCAGCCAGAGGGCTGTCAGTTTTTTGCATTGATCCTCTTGAGGTTTATGTGATGCTGGGGTGTTCATTAAACACCTGATGCTACAAGATAAGTCACCAATTGTGCTGTGCCTCATGATGATGGCCTCCTTACTGCTGTGTTGATTGCAGGAGGCTCTAGAAGCTCAGTCACCTCAGTCTTGTTCATTTTGCCCTGTTCATGGGATATAGAGTGGGCTGAGGTACTCAATGACTTTTTTGCCTTAGTCTTCACTGGGAAGTGCTCAAGCCACATCACCCAAGTCACAGAAGGCAAAGGCAGAGACTGGGAAAATGAAGAACCACCCATGGTAGGCGTAGATCAGGTCTGAGACCATCTAAGGAACCTGAAGGTGCCCCAAGTCCCTAGGACCTGATTAGATACATCCGTGGGTCCCGAGGGAACTGGCAGATGAAGTTGCTAAGCCACTATCCATCACATTTGAGAAATTTTAGCAGTCTGGTGAAGTTCCCACTGACTGGGAAAGAGGAAACATAACCCCCATTTTTGAAAAGGGGAAAAAAGACCCAGGGAACTACAGGTCAGTCAGTCTCACCTTTGTGCCCAGCAAGGTCATGCAGCAGATCCTCCTGGAAACTATGCTAAGGCACATAGAAAGTAAGGAATGGCTTTACTAAGGGCAAATCCTGTCTGACAAATGTAGTGGCCTTCTGTGCTGAGGTTACAGCATTGCTAGATAAGGGAAGAACAACAGATGTCATCTACCTGGACTTGAGCAAAACATTTGATACTGTCCCGCACAACATCCTTCTCTCTAAATTGGAGAGGCATGGACTTGATGGATGGCTCACTCCGTAGATAAGGAATTGGCTGGATGGTCACACTCAAAGAGTTGTGGTCAACGACTTGATGTCCAAGCGGAGATCAGTGATGAGTGGTTTTCCTCAGGGGTTGGTATCAGGACTGGTGCTGTTTAACGTCTTTGTTGGTGACATGGACAGTGGGATAGGGCGCACCCTCAGCAAGTTTGGTGACAACACCAAGCTGTGTGGTGTGGCCAAAACACTGGAGGAAAGGGATGCCATCCAGAGGGACCTTAACAGGCTTGAGAGATGCAGCTTATTGAGCACCTTCCAGTACGTATACTTGGCAGCTGTCATAGTGGTTTGAGTTTGAACACATCTCGGTGCAGACTCAGACCACTGAAACAGAGACCTCCAACTCTCCTGTTAGCACACTGCTCCACACTGCTCCTCTTGACCATTAGAATGCAACTAACAGAAAACAACTGGAACACGAGGACCCGCCAAAGGAACAGTTGTGTTTGTTCCGTTACTCAACAGCTATTACGCAGATGAAGTCATAAAGGCCAATAAAACCACACAAAAACATAACACTTGGGAATAAATTATCTTGTCTGAATTTAACCCCAAATTAATATCCTTTGAATATTCTCTTCCAAGTTCTTCCAATGCAGTAGAAGAGTTTGCCACTGCAGTATACCATTTATAGCACTTAATCTAGTTACTGCTCTGGAAAGAATGGTGTATTTTACTCAGCAGCAGGAACCTGCCATCTGGCACACCAAGTATTTATGTAAAAATCTTCCTGTCCCACAATTCATTATGTGCTTTTCATAGCTCTTGTTGAATGAATTTATGAACAATGTGTAAGATGTCTTAAAGTTAAAACAGTCTTGAAATGACCTCTCTTTTAACCAGGAAAGTTAAAGTACTTAAACATTACATAACATAGATGTTGATATGTGTTGCTGATGTTTTCTTTAAACACAATTCCTTGCACAGTAGACTGGAAATTACGTCTTAATGCAGTCTAGCTTTTCAGTGATCTGATACCCTCTTCCCTAGGCTAACTGTTCCATAGATGTTCACAACTCTAATGTTCTGTTACTGTTAAAAGTGTAACAGGATTACAGACAACTGAGTGGCCACTAAATGGTAATGATTTCAGCTGGAGGGTTTTGACTCTGGAAAACAAATCACAGCACCCTAACCAGAAATCATATGCGAGCTGTATGTATGTATGCATATATATTTTCATGCCAGTCATGCACAGGATTGATGTCTTTGTTCCCTTTCCTATTTTTCTTCCTTTTGCAAAGTTTTTCCATTTTATTCATTTCCATACCCCTAGCCAGGATGCCAGAAAACCAAAGGATTAAATTGGAAGGAAGAAATTTAGTTGAAATAAGAATTATTGTTTTCCCCAATATAAAACATGTCATCACGTAACAACAAGCCTTTATCTCTACAAGGCAGGTTTTTTTACTTCTGGTAGGACATAAGCGACCAAGGTACCGACTGTGCTTACAGCCTCTTAGGTTAATGCTTCATTTATCATTTCAAATGCAGAATCTAAGCGGTTGTCATGTAACAAACATACCTGAAGCTCTAGGAAGTACAGATGTTCAACAACTTATGTCAAGATGAACACATGGGCAGTTTTCTGATTCAATTACCCGTGCTAGTCCTTTTCATACCATCGTCCGTAGAGAGCAGCTGTCAGTAAGCCAGAAGATGTTCTATTTTTGCTTATGAAATAGTGGTTGTTTTTCCAGCCCATGTGATCAGCAAAGTCCAAGGTAATACCAGATGTCAGCAGCAAAGGAAAGATGTAAGGGGTACTCATATTTCCCCATAGCTGGAAATCTATCAGGGCAGTGGCATCTGTAACCTCCTGTCCACAAGTGCTAAAGCTGAGACCCCCACACTTCACTAATGCACAGGCCTGGACATAGTATGTGCCGTGCACTGTATGGAGCCCATCAAAAACTCCCAAAGCATACAATTCATCGGTTAAAACAGCTCTCTGATAATTTAAGTAACAACAAAGGCTATTAGCACAAACCTGGAGCTCTCCTTTTTCCCCCCATACAGGAACAAAAGTAAAGTTGTCATACATCATTTCTGCATAAAACTGGGGAAGCAACTGTTCATTTCCTTTTTCTGATACTCTGCTGGGAGTCTCTTGTCCCTCCTTAAAGCAAACTTGATCATCCATTGAAGCACTTGTAGAAGTCTTGCACGACTGATGTAAATTCCCTCTAAATCTGTCATTACTCTCCAAATTGGTTTTGTAATCTGTGGTGATCACAGGAATTTCTGCTACTATGAGCTTGCCACCATAACTTTCCATGTTGTGATAGATGAATGATTTGACTGGAGTGTATATGCCACTCCCTGTCATACCCAAGGTAGGGTGGTGAATATTAGCTGCTAAAATATTGATGTTGAAAGATGTTGCAAAAGCTTGTTGAATTTCTACAGCAGACAGGAGCGGGAGCTGGTTCATCCAGGCAGTTGGATATACAACTTGTTTCAAATTGTATTTTCTGATGAGGTTCACTGCAGGCTCAAAAAAGAGTATATCAAAGCAAGTGAACATACCAAACTTGCCAGCAAAAGGAGTATCAAAGAGTGTATAGTCAGGCTCTGGAGGGGTATCAAAAGCGTATTCAAAATACAGATTGTGTTTGCGATACGTGGCTACCAGCATCCCGTCATCGTTGAATGCCACGTTGGTATTGAACTGGTACCGTCCATCAGATGGACAGTGAGGATCAGTGTGCTCACAGGGTTGCTTAGTTCCCAAGTTTGCCACAAGGAATATTTTGTTCTTGAGTGCCATGCAGCTCAGACGCTGAAGAACCTGGAGAACAGTATGGGAAATGTCAGCACTTCAGAATCTGGAGGGATAAGTCTTACTTAAGCAGCTATGACTTATTTACTACTTTTCAAATTATTATTTCCAACTGGAAATTCACAGAATCACAGAATCACAGAATCACAGAATCTAAGGGGATGGAAGGGACCTCGAAAGATCATCTAGTCCACCCCCCCTGCCAGAGCAGGGTCACCTAGAGTACATCACACAGGAACGCATCCAGGCGGGTTTTGAATGTCTCCAGTGAAGGAGACTCCACAACCTCTCTGGGCAGCCTGTTCCAGTGCTCTGTCACTCTCACAGTGAAAAAGTTTTTCCTGATATTTACATGGAACCTCCTATGCTCCAGTTTACAACCATTGCCCCTTGTCCTATCATTGGTCATCACTGACAAAAGGCTGGCTCCATCATCCTGACACTCACCCTTTACATATTTATAAACATTAATGAGGTCACCCCTCAGCCTCCTTTTCTCCAAGCTAAAGAGACCCAGCTCCCTCAGCCTTTCCTCATAAGGGAGATGTTCCATTCCCTTAATCATCTTNACATTTGAGCATATCTGTAAAATTTAAAAGTACTGATGACTTTGTGACAAAAGCTGCTGGAACCAGTAGCTTTCTCGACTGAAAAGTATTTCAAGTATTAATTTCAAAATAAATTTTTTAAAAAAATATCTGGGTTTTATTTCCTGGGAAGTATAAATCTACAGGGCGTTTCAAACAGACGGACACATTTGAAATGACCTTCAATTGAAATCAGGTCTGTTTGAAACACCCTGTATTTCAAGGGTATTAATTTTCAGAAACTTCTGACTGTTGCAGGAGCACCAATGTCTTTAAAACACCATAGGTCAACTGAAACCTTTGACAAGGCAGCATAACTGATCTGCGTGTGCCTTTAGAACAGCAAACTTCTAATAATGATTATTTGCACCTGCAGTGGCGTGTTCCTGCAACTAGGTATTTTTACTCTCAATCTTAAAAAAAAGTAATAACTAGCTACAACTTAGAGAAGCAGAGACTTTGCATAGTTATAGAAAAGGAATACAAAAATTGTCAGACTCCAGTATTACTGGGATGCTTCTCCCGTGCCATAGAGAGCTGTACTGCCAGTACTGCAGTCTCCAGATAGGATCTGAATGACAAACTGAGTTGCTTGCTTGTGCATGATCATTGGTAGTAAAGCTTCGTAGGCCAAAGTAGGTCACCGTTTACAACCATGATTCGTGTTTGCACACAATTTCTGCTCAGTAGGCACTTGCATGATTACTTATTTTCATTATATTGACTACTGTAACCTTAACAGGAACAGTCTGCATTACTAAGCATGGTTATTTTCACTTCAGGATCAGAACAGCAATTTTTGTAACAGCTACTGTAACTTGCAGGTTACATCTTCTGTAACCAGGCTTGGTCTGTGCTAAGTTGTGACACCTGTTACATTCTAGCAGGTCAAGTCCTGTTACTTGTGCTAATCGTTTTATACACAATCACTGAGTCAGAATGTTTTGATGTCATTAAGGTATTAAAACTGAGTAACAAGAATGCATTAAAAGTGATGATACTGCTATGTTGTTTTATATAAAACAATGTTGTTTGAAACAATGCAACTAACAATGCATCTTATTAGAGAGTGATTATCATTTCATAGGTTGGGAAGAGATGACAAATGCAGATTGCTCCCAAACAAGCTATTCTTCTTGCATGTGTGTCCAAAACTTTCCTCTGCTAAGAATGAAACCTGCATAAACTGAGTCCATGAAAACAGCACCCAGTACTACAAGTTGTTAAACTTCTTGCTTACTTCCCTAAGCAAAATTACTAGAGCTAGTTTCCCACATGAAGCACAAATTTAGCATTTAGTTATTCTACCTCTCTGCAGAAATTACTCCTACATTTACCTCTGTGTCATTGAACAAATACGGCTCTCTGCATGGATTCCACTCCACAGACTGTGAATGCAGAACGAAATCTAAGTAAGGATAAATGGAGCTCCGGGTGAAGTTGAAGCCATGGATTCCATCTTCAGGAAAAACAATGATCTGTGCTCCCTGTATGTAAAACAAAGATATGTTTTGTAAACAAAGCAAAACCGACCTAAATACAAAAGAGAAAACCAGGGGATCTCATGGGTAAAAAGAGCTAAAGAAAGGATAACCCAAGTCTGTTTCAACAAGAATGTAGATTGAAAGTATCTTTTCTTTGCCTTCATAGTAGGCGTAACTATGTATAAAAAAAGCTTATTTAACCTGATGCATACCTTTAGCCTGAAAAATAACCTATTTGATGCTATTTTAAGGGTGTACAAACAAGAACAGACTTCATCCAAATTCTTACCAAAAGCACTCTCCATTTGCATGAGTCATGAGAATGACACTACTCGGGTTAAAGATGGATGATGTTAAAATTTGTCTTAATCTTTTTTTCAGAATTATGCTATTTGCAGATCAACTTTGTCAAAGATGCTGCTGTACCTGTGTCAAAGGTGCAGTATCACTTACTCTGGTCTATATACCACAGTTAGGTATATAGGCTTGGATAGGGCATTGGGAGTAGTGTTTTCAGACACAGCCTGACTGTAGAAGCAATGCAGATTCTGGTAGCCACATCAGAGCTAGGCTGGCTCTGCCTGAAGTTCAGGTTCCTAAAAATGTAGTGGATTCCTCTTAAATCAGACACTGCACCAGTCACTCAAATTCCTGTGACAGTTCAAAAGTCAGTTCAAATGTGTTACCTGTGCTATTGCTTTGGGATAATTTATGTGTCTTGGATGCAGTATTGCATAAAAATAGCTATTATGCTTTTGGACTGTAATGCCTAGTCATCACTCTCAAAAAAATAAAAAAAACCCCAACCACTTTTTCAAATTCTATGAAAACTGTAATTCTTCTGTCCCAACACAATAGATTCGTGAAACTTGCAGGTCAATTCTTCCCTGCACAGGGGCAGTAATGCCTGCTTCCTCTGATTAGAACCAGCTTTGGGTTTTCTTGGAGAGGGAAGGGAAGGAGGCTGTGCATAAGAACAGCCAGAAATACTAGTCAAAATATATTTAGACCGAGAACCATTCCATGGAGGGCAGGAGAAAGGAATGGAAAACTTTGCTTCTACAAACTTGTTAATGGTGGAACATTCATTTCCAAAGCATTTAACTTCCTTAGTTTTTAGAAACATTCAGGAATTTCCATTGAGAGCACTGGAATAAAATCAAACCCAAAGACAGCTGCCTGTAAGACAATCTTTCAATAAAAAACATTCCATTTAAGAAAACAGAAAGGAGCTAGGTATTCAGACCAAAATAGAAAATTGATTTCCCTATACTAAATAACTATAGGCGTGTTTTTCCAAGCTTGGAATAACTCAAGTCAGGCAGGCTGCTAATTGGCCCAATCTTTTTCAGAGCTGCTGGCAGGTCAGAATGTCTGAAAAACCAGACCATAGTTATGTATATAAATACGGCTTTAGTTGCCTGGGAACACAAATGTGGAAGATCATCCTCAAATAGCACTTACTCTATATACACACAGCACACATACAACTGCTACTAAGCTGCAGCATACCTGGCTTGCAGCAGCCACTACTTGTTGTTCATAGATGTCTAGGTTTCTGCCCATGAGTTCCAGCGCAGACTGTCGATCAACCAGGGCTGTGGGGTTAGGACTCAGTATGGACTCGTGTTCATACACAGCAGCAACATAATGCCCCTCCCTCTTAACTCTTCCTGAGACAACTTGATAGCAAAAAAAGCAGACAGACAGCTTCCAGCACAGATCCACCATGGTGTATGCCATAAATCTAGAGAAAAAAAAAACAGGTCAGGCAAGCTTGAGCACGGAACAGTGCCAGGAACTTGAATTTACTATTAAATATGGACTGAAACTGAGACTCTTAACAGTGTTTGAACTGAGTGTGCTGTTTTTAAATACCTGAACAACCACGTGCATATTGTTTCTAGACCTTAAATCTATCTACATTGGTGCTTTAAGTAACTGTCCTGTTTAAAAACATTTTTGCTTCATATATAGTTCTACTGATCTCCCTCTACAATTAACTTCAGCATTAATTTATAGATTATTGCACTGTATATCAAAACAGCTTTGGGAAAAGTTGAAAGCAGCTTGCAAATTTGCAGTTTCTCCCCCATTTGTTGATGGGGAGTATAATCAAAAGTAGCACTTCCTAAAATTACGTGGACACTATATTTAGTAGTCAAGTAGAAACAGAACTTATTTTATCAATACAGAAACAGATAATTGCCAAAAGAATTACACTAGACACTACTTTTGCATTTATCTATCTTTCTATCATGAAAATTCCTGTTCCAAATCCATAGATGTAATAAATAGACTAACATGTCTCATACAGTGTAGGTTTTTTCAACATTCATAAAAATGTTGAGCATGATTCAGACCTGCATTCCTCCTATAAAATGCAGACAGGTAAGGTTAAAAATGCTTTCATAGTAATAACAACAAAGCAAAATCCCATACAAAATGCAGAAAATTTGCATTACTGGGCTTTTCTTACAAAGAAATGAAGAATTAGTGAGCCTGGAAGGCTGGGGCACCCTCTCCAATATGGGTTCGCCACGCAGCTTGTCAGCTTGGGAAAACAGTTACTTACACAGAACAAGGACTGACTGACAGTCAGTGGCTGTGCAAGACTTAACAAGTACTACAGAAATGCCATGTTATTCAGAATTATTCTCACAATATGAGAATTCTGTATTTGTCACCACAGTGTTACAAGTATCATTAAGGAATTGAATATCAGTGAAGTTCAAAGAGCACGCAGCAGAGATGAACTGACACTATATACTGATGGCCCACAGTCTTCAAGCTCAGTTACTGACTTTTTGATGTATTTGCTCCTTGGTAACTCTTACCCAATAAAAAAAATGTTCCAAAACACTCTTAGTGCCCTTCAATCTTTGCAATCCACAATTCCCTGATTTTTTTCCAAAGCAAATCCAGACTGAAAGATACACATATGAAGAAACTTCTCTAGTTCCCAGTAGATGTTCAGCAGGAAAAAAAGATCATTTTTATTTTTTATTCATTGTTATAAATGAC